>JAODLD010000124.1:2174072-2188185 GCA_026781065.1 Mormyrops boulengeri
TTAGGTTCTCCCCAAACGAGCTTGATGGGCCGAATGGCCTCCTCTCGTTTGTAAATTTCTTATGTTCTTATGTTCCTCCAAATGTACAGTTGTTTGTGGGGAGGTAAATCTTTCTTCAAAATATGCAGACTGTTGCTGGAAAGATCTTTGACATACAGTATCTGACATGTTAGGTAACATTGCTCAATACTCCACACTCCATAAACAAACTTTGGAATTAGAGGAACTTGTAGAAAACAAGCTAGTGATTAATGAGGAACTTCACTCAATGCTGATAATTCTTCAGTGAAACCAAATTCCTAAAAACAAGGATGGGTCCCAGGCATTAATCCACTGAACCTGTCCCACCTCATACTGTTAAAGACAAGATCCCACTTCTCCTCCTGTCAATAGAAGCCTGATTTATATGGATAAGGTGCAAACCCAGGGAAATGGCTAACACCACGCACATGCATGATGGTTTCTGCCTGTTGGGAGCCCAAAAACCAGCTGTGAAATCCTTCCAAGACCAGCATTGTAGCGGTACTTCAAGCCTTTGGGAGAGATACCTCTACACAAGTGAAATATTTCCAGGTTTAGTCAAGACTTTCCAGAGAAGGGCCTGCCAGAGTCGGGCCCTTTACATGATGTCTGCTTAGTGCTATCGGCAGCTTGTTCAATCCTCTTAACGCTGCTACCTCCGTCAGCATCCAGGTCACCCTGTTCTTAGAGGGCTTGCATCTGATGCCTAGAAACGGGACGAGCTGCTTGCCAGCGAGAAGCACAAGGTATGGTAACCATGCAGGAACTCAATTCAACATCTCCAAGAATCACATTTCCACTGTCTTTTCTCAGCTTCTCTGATGGATCAATCGTGCTTACGTTAAGATCTCAGAGACAGGGTTCAGGCACAGGATGCAACTGGGTTCATCTTTGCTGAAGCAGAAGTTGCTCTAAAACTCACTATTCTAAGGCATTGCTGCATCTCTGTGTTGCTGGTCAGGGGATCAAAATGGTGGTGTAGATAATCAGCAAGGAGCTGGATGGTGCTTAGCTTTACATTCAATAAATAGATTGATGGTTTAAATCCACGGCTCTGTAAAATGTGTTCAGCTGGCAACAAGGGCAACACATTGCAGCCTTCCACAGGAGTATACAGCCGGCAGATTGTGGAACAAGAACAGACCTTGTGATTCATTTTTGTCTCATGGCAACCTAAACCCTACCCTGCTCATTCATGTGCCAAGTTGACCCCAGATATGATGTGTAGACAACTCTCCGTGTTGGTCACCTGACACTGCCAGCTTACCAGCTGTGGTAGTTGCTCTGGGCTACACAATCCAGGGCTGTTGCTCTGCTCGCACATGCTGGCCACGCCTTCATGCTAACAGCTAATAAGAGCACTTGCCACCGCTGGCTCAAACCCAGCTCCATTGAAACCTCTTTTCGAAGTGAAGCCTGACCAAGCAAGAGGCAGCAGCCTTCTTACAGCTACAGAGACATATTCACAGGAGACCAAAATCCTCCAGAAGCCAATGCTGATTGGGAATCGGTGCTCTTTCAGCAGACTCGGGCCTCTTGTCGAGTAACACAGTCTAATTGGTGCTGGAGGACGAGCAACAAAAGGGCAACTCACAGCAGACAGGCCACACCTACTGACTGTACCTGCAAGGTACATCTCACAACACCCCTGGTTAGGCACAATGTCAGGAACTAGCAATACTTCTCTAGCTCTCTGATTCTCTGCACTCCAGGATATAAGGCACTCGTTGAATATCCAAAAAAAACGAAAGCAGACTCTGGATTCAGATTCAAGAGAATTTATTGTCATATACACTGAGAACTATGCAATGAAAATCTTACTCTGTGTGTCCTTTCAGCCACCAGTGAACACAAATACAAATTAAGGTACTTTACAGTTTTTACCCATTGCTTGAACACTATAGACACATGCGTAAACCAAAGTAACATAACTTGAAGTTGTTGTTACTATACCTTAAACAAAGTGTAACTATACCTTAAACAAGAGCGCTGCTTTGCACATTAGTTGCAATTCTGCAACACACTTGCTCCTGCACGCTACACACTATTTCATACATAAGACACTTCGTTCAAAAATGAAATCTCAGGGTACCATTGGGAAAACACATCAATTCAAAATACAAAACACACTGGATAATTAAAAATACTTAGACACACACCTGAAAATACTTACTTACAAAACTGAACACCAATCATCCAGCTACAAAATTGCCTCACTTACAGTTTTTTGCGATTGCTCACACACTAAAATTTTCACAATTAGCAAAACCGAACAGTCAAGGACCAAAACACCAGCCCAGATTTGCACAACTATAAGCACATTAACAGCTTCACACTACACATGGTGATTTGCAAAACAGTAAACACACTTATATACCTTTGACACTGAAATCGATCATAATGTTACTTCCTTGCAATATCAAAGCAAAGACTTTCAAATGAACACATCTGTGACCCAATTGATTAAACACAGTCACCAGGTGTGCACACACACAGGTGAATAATTAGGGACACACCAGTCAGGTTAACAAACACTATAAAAAGGCAACAGGTCACCTGTCTTAAACAAAAATGGACGGTGTGAGAGGAAGAAGGAGAGGAGGAATCCAGAGAGAAGAAGGTGGAGGTAGAGAATGTGAACAAAGAAGAAGACAACCAAATTTGTCTAATGAAATTCGTGCTACACTTGTGGACCAATAAACCACGGACTAACACTGAGGGAGGCTGGACTGAGAGTACAGCCTAACCTAATCCGGACATTTCGTCAACAGCATAGGTGAAAAACATCTCCTCTTTTTACAGTCAATCGGTAGATTACTGCATCAGAACTTTCTATCACATGCCTAATCATGTGATATTTTATTGTATAGGCTACATGTATTTTGTTCTGTCAACATAGGATTGTGGGTCGAGAACGCCAAGGAGGAAGGGGCCCCACGTTCACAGAAGACCAAGAAAGAGCTATTAGAAATATGGTTTTGGCCAATAATGCAGTAAGACTCAAACAACATTGTCAGTGACCAAACAGTTTTTGGCAACATTCACCAGGTATCTATTTCTATACTGGCTCGTATCCTAAAGAAATATCACGTCCATTTGAAAGAAATTCACACCGGGTGAAAAACCTGCAGCATGACTACGTAGAGGTATTGATCACTGCATGAATATTTTGTACATTTAGATCTACTGTCTGACTAGACCTATTTTGACTTACATGTTTTCTGTGTTCCAGAGAGTTTTCCAAATGGATGCCGAGGAACAGTGCAAACGAAAGCCTGCAGTGTTTATATAAAACTACACTAGTGTGTCGCTGCTGATCTGAAAGCGTATTCATATGATGCAAGTCATTTTGTCATTAGAGTGACATTTTGACAAAGGATTGTTAGGTTTTGACAGAGTTTCAATTTGACATAGATGTGAATAGTTCATTTCTCAGTGTTGTGTCTTATTTGCTTGTGTGTAGAGTTTTGACACAATGAGCCACGTTTTGCAAAACGTGTTCAAGCAACGGGCAAAAACCATAATACATATCTAGGTAAGTGCATTTATGATGATTAATATGTAAGCAACAGTGCAATGTGAACATGCAAACATATAACGGGCGGATTGTGAGTTTTACAGTATGTGTTGTGCAAAGACTGCATCAAAATATCGTGTGCGTGTGTGTGTTGGGACCTTAGGTGGGTACAGTCTTACAGAGTCAGTGTTCTGAGCATGACTACATTCAGGTCACAAGAGTGACTCTACCACTGGCAAATTACCTTCTGATGTCAGTGTCCTTGAGTGCAGTGAACTTTCTCTCTCTCTCTCTTTTCTTCACCCTGGTTATGTTCCTGCTAGAACACCTTCCACAGATGTCCTATCCAGCCTGCCCCATAAAGATCGCATTAAATAACATTTGGTTGAGTGATCGATTGAAGGAGATGTTGAGGCGGCCTTTCCAAACCCACGCACCCTATATCACATATAGGTGTGATCATCCGTGTGCATATAACATCAAAACTCACAGGGGTCGTTACTTTGATCATTTCAAAGGGGAACCAAACCCCTCATTATACATGTGAAACTCTGCACTTCAGTTAAGGGCTTTAGATAATGCCAGACTTTAATTATATACATGTCACTGGATGCATTTAAAAAACTGAAAGAATGCTGCTGAATGTCATACACTAATTTGCTCTTTATTGAGTGTCTGGCTATGGGAGATTATGGAAATGCAAGTGAAGAGTTTTGATAGGCCTGGTTATGAATATGTACTGAGATGAAAAATGTTAGTAAAACTCTATATAAACTACCTCCAACACTATCTCATGAATACATAAAATGCTGCAATGTAATTCATCATCTTTTATAGCTTCTTATTAAAGATGACCTCTTTTATACTGTGTATTTAACCACTGGATAATAGTAATTGAGTGCAAAGCACACAGAGTACAGAGGGAAATCATAATTATATGACTAATAATAATAGTAATGCCTAATGAGCAATAATAATGAATATGATACTGCAGCAATGTATAGTTATGCGCGATGATGTCTTATGCAGTGTTTACAAACGCATTTGTCATGTTCCCATGTTTATATGTAAGCATGTCCACACACCCTAAAAAGTAGTTTTACATTACCATGTATTTCCTAAACTGGTTATGCTTAAGTCAAATCAAAAGGTTTGTTAGTCTGTTAATAATTTTCAACATATTTCCCAAACCACAGGATTAAACTTGCCTTTTTTCAAGTATGATGTTTCTACAGCGAGCAATACTATTACTCAGAGAATTGAATTTCAAAACATAGCTATCAAATCTGGGCTGTGCATTTAGCCAAAATGTTAGCATAATATGAATGAATTACACTGTCATTTTTTTATTAACCTCTCTAAATATTTGCGTAGAAGATCATTTTTCTGCATGAATATCAAGTTAAAACGATCAACCACAGAATGTAAACAGTGCAGGCGCTGTAGTTAGTTGATATTATTTTGCTAAGGGATTGTTGTGCGAAGCTTCATATCAATTTCCTTGAAGAGCAACGCAAGTATTCATTTGTCAATTTGGTGACAGCTTTGAAAGGTCTCGTCGTACCAGTGCTTCCATTGTGCCAGATGGTCTATTCACAGAGCTGCAGGTCCTTTAATTGACGGTCCACACCTCTGGCCCAGAACAGCATTTCAGACCAAACCCTGGGGCCTTCCACCTGTAATGCCTCGCAGACGTAGAGGACCAGTCCCCGCAGCTGTTCCCGGGCGATCTCCGGAGAGGCTGAAAATTAAATTTCTGTTTTCATCTTCCCTTTCCATAAACGAAAAATATGTATATATGCTTTCGAGTCCCTCTGAGCATTGGCTAGATGGAGCTCTGCCAGTGATCTGTCAACTGACGGCACTGAGCCTCAGGCTTCTTCCTGCCACCATTAATAACCAGGATGCTGTGCAGATTCAGGCCTGCAAACCCTCTTAATAAATTAACCAGCAGTGAAACCTGTTCCTTTGGATTAACAAATAGATGTAAAAGGCGCCATTTCTTGCACCACAAATGCTCAGTGACCCTTTGAATCCCATCATGCATGTTGTTGGTTTTAGTGCACAATGTAAGGATGCACCCATTTTTTACGCAATGTTTTCTTTTTGCTTAGTTGACTGTAGAAAAGCTTGCCGACCCCAGTCTAAACATAACACTGGTCTCCTTGCCTGAAGGAATCCGATATAAAGGTGTAACCCAATAATGGCTACATCACTGCTTCACACATACTGAACGAGGCTGCAAAGGGACCTTTGTCTTCCCTCGCTTACTCACATAGCGACACCTGGGATTGTTTTGGGGGCCACTTGATACTGCCCGTGTGCAGTGAACGTAAACTAAAAACAAGACTTTATTCGCAAAACAAGCTGCCCTTAGCAAAGCCACCGTGAAATCTTTACTTATTTGACTAGCACAGATGAACTCCCCTAAATTAATAACATCCAGGGATAGTCAACGATATTCTGTATAATAATAATATTAACCTTTCCATTCAAATTCTGCACATTGGAAATTGTTCAGGAAAGCTGGATTGTGTTTCAGTCTGAGTGGTATAATTTATATCTCTCAAATACACACACAATGTATGGAGCACCCAGGCAGTGAGACTTTGCTGATTCGTCACTTAGCTGGGGAAGTGATTTATACTGTGCTGAAAAGAGTAAACGCAGGCATCTTTAAAGCTGTTTCCTGCATACGGTCCTGTGTATATCCCTTCAGGACCTTCTGCGTTCTGTGGGCCCTCATGGGAGCCAAGTGGGCTGCGGACATACATGGCCTTTCAGCCTCGTAAATGTGAGAAATAGTTACTTAGCGATGCTCACATTCGGTTTCAATGCACTGCAGGGGCGACCCTAGGATTTTTAAAGGTGGGGGTGCATAAGACGGGCCATAATTCATAGAGGGGGCCAACCTCATCATTTGCTAATGATATGTTTTGAAATGGTGAATGACAGGTGAGAGGGCACTCCAGGGACAAATCAGCTTTCAGCTGAGGTCAGTGCCCTTGTGGCCACACCCCAGACACACTGAGGATTTCCCCAAAACTGGTCTTCAAAATGATTAGTAGCACAGTCCCTTCGTGTAAACAGAAGCTGGGGGGCCTGCCATTCCATCCAATTGCTATTGGTGTCCAGCTCGCTAATCCAGCTAAGAGCTGTATGCTCATTTGCTCTCAGTATGAAGTGGTCAGTTACCCCCCCCCCCCCCACCAAGATGGGACATCCATGCCAACTTGGCAGGGCTGTGAAGAGCCCCCATCTTTTCACTCCGTAGGCTGCCGGCCTCATTGAGGGACGTGGCGCTCTTAGATGGGAGTGCTATGAGGAGTGCAATTAAGTCAGTTCAGCCGGCCGCCCGGCTCTATGGGCGCCCAGCTGACTGAAACAATGAAAGGGAGAAGAACCCCGAGATGAAAGACACGCAAAGAGAGGCTATGGGGGTGGAGGTGGGGGGGGAACACACGTCTTCCTCTTGAAATCAGCCCTTTCAAAAGCCTGCAGAAAGCGTTTTCTTGCATTACTGGCTATTTTACAAGTATTGAGCTGCCCTGCTCAGCATACAGTACATTTTGCATGGCTGCTTTCCTTCACATAATCACACATAAGCACAAAATGCTGTCTGCTAGTGCTTTTGTTTTCAAAAGCTTTTGTTTTCTCGTCGTATTTCAATGGACAAAATATACTTGTATAACTCACAGTGTTACTTGCAGCAGCCTGCATTTCTTTGCGGCTATGACCCCGAAAAGCCATCTGTATGTGCTGAATGTTACTGGTTTCAGTGTTTCACGGAGCAGATGGTTTTTCCAGCTCGTCCTAGACGTGAAGCCAAAATGCAAATAACTGTCAGCGAGATCGCATCTCATTAAAAATGCGACGGTCAGCTTCTTGGCTGCTTGGGTGCATATGCTGGGTTTGGGTAAAGTCAGGTTAATATAGAATGTTATAGATTATTATAACACATTTATGTTTGTTTCCTAAATTGGACTGAATAGATACCTTAATAATGGCAGTATAACTCCAATTGTCTGAGGTCGGATGCAGAAGGGATTAAAGCAAACAGGGCAGGGGGAGAGATTTGTGAGAAATTTCCCCGGCCCCCATTCTGAACCCACTAAGCCCTCTGGTCTGGCCTGGGTCGCTGAGCTAAGATTTCACTCCCGACAGGCTAAGCGAGTCGTGAGAGAGACTGTCGGGCCTTAATGGAAACCTGGAGGCCAACACACACTCAGGCTGCGGGGAAGAGTTGTCTAGCTCCCTGGGACAACACAGACGTGGGGGGCATCTCGCCAATGCAGACTGCCCTGTTCCAGCACAGCGAGACTCCTTGCCGGCTCAATTAGGAGAAAAAAATGCGAAACATTTGTGCAGAACGGTGCCCACGATAAGTGAGATATAAAAGTATGACTATGCCCGTCATAGCTCAGAATATCGATGCTTATAAGACACAAAAAGTGTCTTCATCAAAAATATCTGATCCCTGTTACATATTTTACACTATAGCATTTGAAAATGAAAGCTAGGCTCAACTTAGCCAGCTGTACAAATAGGGCTTCAGTTTGAAAAATGTAAATGCGTGTTTGTGCAGCAAACGGGGGGATGTTATTGAGGCGTGTGTATAAATAAGCCATTTAGACGGGTAACGTGTGCCGGGTTCAGAAGGTAATGTTTGTCTAATGCAAAGTTATTCATGCCTGAATCGTGAGGAGGGCATTTATATGACATTTGGATTCCAATTAATCTCACCACGATTGGGAGTATTTAGAACTTCAAGGCCCTGAACCGTGCAACCACTGACTGAGCTGGGCTTGGAGCTAGACTTGGCATCACTATGTGTTTTGGGACTCTGCAGTAGTTCTTGTGAGTTGGGTACTTAACCTGAATTGCCCCATTTCATATATAATCATATGCATAAAAGTGAAACTATAAGCTTGCACTTGCAAGATATTATCAGCTATTTGCCCCGAAAAAGCAATCATTTAAATATCATTGAATTAATTAGTATTTAATGCAGCTTTAGCTTGTGGTTGTTCTGAAATTGTTTTTTTATCCTTTTAATTTTATAAAACCATCCATTTTCCCTAACTGTACAGAGTCATGGGTCATTCATCACGTGATTGTAAAGATCTTCGATGGGTAACTGGTTTTCAAATGCTAATGGGAAGCAGAGCCTGATACTGTATGCTGCTGTTGCTTCTGCTGAGTTGAGAGTTTGTCTCCTACTGAGGGGATCCTGATCGTCTCCTTGGCTCTCACTCCTCTCAGTAAAGCATTTTTAAATAATGCCCATTAAGTGCCCAGCATGATGTTTTGATTCGCTGAGGATCTCTTTTGCCGACCTGGAGTAGCCAGTATAGGTTTAGCCTCATTACAAAAAAAAAAAACAAAAAACCTTGCATTTTCATATGGCCTTTCTACTGAATTTATCACCAGGGCAACAGGTCTGTTCAACATGGTGTCCTCCTTAGACTAAGCCTGAAGCACATTTTCCTCATCCATATTTTCCAGCCTTTCAGAATTACTTCAGTATTACTTCTTGAACTACTAGTTGAAGATTAAAGAGGATGACCGGCAATAGGGCGGAAGGATTCAGTGGTGGCCTAATGGTTAGGGATGTGCACTTATAATTAGAACATCCCTGGTTTGAATCCCTGACCAGCAAAGTACCACTGCAATATTCTGCGCAAGGTAATGTTCCCTGGATGCTGAATTAGCTGTCTCCTGCTATGTGACACATGGGTTAAATGCAGAGGATACATTTCATTATTGGGCACTGTATGCTGTGGTGTCTCAATAATGACAACTAATCCCTTTCCTTTTCTATCATGAAAATGTCTTTATGAAGCCCTACTGGGAGATAGTCATCAGAATGTTGCTGGCTCAGGTCCCCTGGCCAACTGGGTACTCATATCACCAGAGGGCCCAATTGCTCCATGGACACTGGTTGACTGTTCTCTGATTCTCACATGTATGACAATTTGGACAAATGCATCTGCTTAATTAAATGTAATTAATAATAATCAACTGATGTGTTTGAGCTGAGTAACAACACTTTGTCAGTTTGCTGTAGGGAGGTGCCTTCAGGCCCAAGAGACACTCAACACTCGCCTGGAAGACTGAAGAAGGCCTCTATCTGAGAGTGAAGAGAACAGACAGTACCGGTGTGTCATATGGGCGACATCCATTTAATCTCGCAGGCTGGGACACACATAATGAATTTAATGCCATGTCATTCACGGTAATTGTTGAACGGACTTGCTTGTTGACAAAGGCGCATCAGTTAATGGCGATATTGGCTGTGTGAACTGTCAGATTCGTCCCAGAGCACCTGACGCTGTTGCCATGAGACAGGGGGGTCAGCATCTGCAGAATGGCGATGTGAGTCATTTTCAGAAAGGGTCACTCTCAGCCACTTAGTATGTTTAAGTGCGGAAGAATTATGGACAAAGTGGATGCTTCCTGCCACCAGTGGGGCACGTCAAAGGAACTAATTCATCGTAATCACAGACTATTATTTCTTTCATCTCTCATAGTGATTTATGTTTTCTAAATCCTGAGGTGTTCTTATTCGAAAGTACATTCAATTATGGTCCTGTTTTCATTAGATCAGGTTCCCTTGTCATTGCCTCAGCCATAATGGCATTCAAATTCTTACTTATGAAAGTCTTTACTGAAATGCAACCAGCTTCAGTCCTTAGTTGACTCATCAAAATCACTGTCAGTCTGAAGATGTGACCAAAAAATCACTGTCAATGTGGAGGCATGATTGTAACCATTTTCATTATTTCATCTATAAACCTACAAAACATTTTGTTGACCATCTCATTCTTAGGTGAAATGGCACAGACTGCTAAGACTGAAGACTTTACACATAAGCAGTGAACCCCGTCTGGATGGAGTTCTTTTCCAGGCAGATTCTCCCTACACATGCAAAAAGGACTAAGGGTAATCATTCAAGGAAATTATTATCAGCATGCTTTCAAGCTGTCAGGTGAATGCTAGCAGGCTAATGCTGGCAAGCTAGCGCTGGCAGGCCAACACTAGCATGCTAATGCTGGCAGGCTAATACTGGCAGGCTAATGCTGGCAGGCTAACGCTGGCAGGCTGATGCTGGCAGACTAACGCTGGTAGGCAAATGCTGGCAAGCTAATGCTGGCAGGCTAACACTGGCAGGCTAATGCTCGCAAGCTAATGCTGGCATGCTAATACTGGCAGGCTACTGCTGGCAGGCTAATGCTGCCAGGCTAACGCTGGCATGCTAACGCTGGCAAGCTAATGCTTTCAGCAGGAGTGCCTCTCAGACATATTTTAGCAGAAGGAGGTTCATATGACTCCCGATGATCAGCTCAAACTGTTACTTAAACAATCCTTATAGTCAAAACTTTAAAATGCAAAACTCTGTGGTCACTATGCAGTACTTGGTAGGACCCCCTTTCACCTCAAAAATGGTTTCAAGGGTTGATAAGTTGTGTGTTTAGAAATGTCTTTCTGCACACCACCACTGTACTGAGGAGTTATTTTGCACTTGTGGCCTTCCTGTTAGCTATAACAGGTCTGGCCATTCTCCACTAAACTCTCTCATTATCAAGGTATTTTTGCCCACAAAACTGACTCTGACTGGTTGTTTTTGTTCAACACACTATTTTTTGTAAACGCTAGACACAGTAGTGTGTGAAAGTGCCAGGAGGGTGAATGTTTCACAGATGATGGAACTACTGTGTCTGGCACCAGTCACGCGACGTTCAAAATCACTGAGATCAGGCATCTTAGCTGTGTTAATGCTTAGCCAAACAGTAGCTGAACCTGTGTGATGCTGCCTGTATTCAGTTGCAGCCACATGATTGGCTGTTTTATCTTGGAGCGACTCAAGAAAATAAAACTGCAGACATGTGGCAATGTCCTGTTCTCAGAATGGCATCGATTTCTTTTTACTGTTATGGTCACGGTGACCCAGTCTTTCTTAGAAAGCAGTGGCAATAATGCAGATCTCGCACAAACGTGAAACAAGTTCACCGGAGTACATTCGGGTGCACTCATCTTACAGGAAAAGTCTGAAATATGTTCAAAGTATGAATGTGGTGAAAGAAGGCAGAAGGTTCTGGAAAAGTGTGGTCTATATGGTCTTCAGCAGTTGACGCCAACTTGACAGCACCGCATAATAATAATGTTAACGTGGCCGTGATATATAACTATAAATTTTGTTATCATGTTCTAATAAACTGCCAGACTGAATGTAAAATTAAATTTTTCATTGTTACAGAGTGATTTGTGGCACATTTGTGTAGGTTTCCTGTTGGAGTCAAATCATGGAGCTTCTGACCTGCTGGTGTTGTGGTTGTCTGTGATGGACTGGCATCCTGACCATTCCTTGTGCCCTGTGCTTCTGAGGCTCCAGACTCTCCGCAACCTTCCATTGATAAACAGTTATGGGAAATCAATTGAATAAATAAAACAAAAACAACATGGTGTATCATAAGACATGTTTTCCATCTGTGACTCAGAAATAATGACAGTAGTTATTTCCAAGTCAGTAATAAACTTCTTTTAAGGTTTAAAAAACCAAGCTGTCATAAAACAACAAGTTAATCAGCTCTTCAGGAAGAGAACGGACAAGCTAATTAAATCGTACAGCAAATCATAAAGCAGATGAAAAGGTAGGCAAACCTACAATTACTAACATTATACAAAAAGAACTTACATTATACATTAAACCCCACAAATGCAGCTTCATATTTAGTCAGGTATTTCAGATTTCCTGCATTTCACTGTGTATCTTCCCACAGCAGTCCCACCTTGGGACCTGACGCTGCACATTTCACTGTCCGCTATGTGTTCTCTGCTGTTGCATATATTTCAGTCTGATTAGTATGCACACAGTAGTACTACATTAAAATTATACACAGTGAAGTTCTTTTACTGCTTGGAACAGCTCAAACAACATGTACAGGGTAATCGGGCACTTATAGAGTCCTAGTACTTATAAGACATTCCCAAATGACAGTGTAGACTTTGTTCAGTTAAGTATCTGGCTGTACGATAAAATGTCTTTAGCATTTTGTATTATTTAATGCGAAGATTTGAGTATAATCTGACCATTCGCTTTATGTCTAGCCATTTGAGCAAAGCAAGAGGACAGCAAGACCTACTGTAGTGTGTTCTGGCTAAAAGCATGTAGAAACAGGCAACTTTAGTGACCTTGGACCACTGGTGGGCAAATTTATGCTGTCTAAAAATATCGCGTCTAAAAATGTGGCGCTACTAATAGTTAAGGACATGACAATTTTGGGAAGCGCCAGCTAACGCTTTACTCTTTCCTTTCATAGCCCAGAGCTATGCTTAACTCCAGGCTAAAGCTAGCTGAGTGATAGCTTAGCCTAAGGCTAACTTAGCCTGGTATCATAGATAAACTTATTATCTCCAAGTTAAATGCTTTCAAGCCTGCATGTCTAGGATGATTCCTGGGGCTAACCTTGACAATCTTGCGCTAACTACCCTCCAGAACTGTGAAATGTTACCCAGTCACAAAGGCGTGTGCAGAAATAGCCGAGTTAGAAACGGTCATCTACAACATAGTGATACTTAATTGTCTGCTTTTATCAAATCATATTTCTGGATGTCAGTAATACAGTGGTACTTTTTTCAATCACGGGTATTTATAAGCAAGCCCATAGTGTTACATAACTGCCATTTATGCAGGGCTGGCAAACAAAATAAACAGAGAGGTTCCAGTGAAGCCTTCCAGCAGAGATTACCTCAAAGACCAACTGCTGGTCAGTCTGCAAGGTATAAAATACTTTAAAAGGGCAGCAATAATTAAATCTTCAAGCTAGTTAGCTACATTTCTTCTTGACAAATATGTTTAGCAAATACACATAATTCATATTTAAAAAATTAAATGTCAGGAAAATACACATCCCACCCATCTTCCACATACTCTTATCCAGTACAGGGTTGTGGCGAACCAACAAAATATATTAAAACATTATTTTTGGACATTATTCAGAAGCCGGGCCAGCCACCAACGTAACAAGCTACAGGAGATGAACAGAGACCGTTGTTCTGAACTTAACACAAGGCTGCATTATTCTAAATTTAATTTAATAAGCTGAAGCTACAAGGTAACAGTAGAAAAATATTAATAAAACAACAAAACTTGGAAAACAAACTTCCACCCAAAGATTCATCCGTTCAGTGTCCATTATTATTTATTCAATGCAGGATAACGATGAACCTAGAGTTTGTCCGAGAAAGCACAGCGAGGACGGGAGGACAACCCTTACAAGATACCCATCCACCATTAGGCATAAAGCAGGAGGACAACCCTTACAAGATACCCGTCCAACATAGGCATAAAGCAGAAGGACACTCTTGACAGGATGGCAGTCCAACATAGGGCACAAGATGGGGTACACCCTGGACAGGACACTAGTCCAACATTAGGCATAAAGCAGGAGGACACCCTGGACAGGACGCCAGTCCAACATAGGACACAAGGTGGGGTACACCCTGGACAGGACGCCAGTCCAACATAGGACACAAGGTGGGGTACACCCTGGACAGGACGCCAGTCCAACATAG
>JAODLD010000124.1:2188285-2213406 GCA_026781065.1 Mormyrops boulengeri
ACGGCAGTCCAACATAGGACACAAGGTGGGGTACACCCTGGACAGGAGGACAGTCCAACATAGGGCACTAGGTGGGGTACACCCTGGACAGGACGGCAGTCCAACATAGGGCACAAGGTGGAGTACACCCTGGACAGGACGGCAGTCCAACATAGGGCTTGAGGCAGGAGGACACCCTGAAAAACCTTATAGTACTGGGCAAAATAAGTAGAATTTCATGGGAATTTTCACCCTGAACATGCATGAATGTAAAGGAATGTTAATACGCAGAGCTGCCCATTATGCTGTCACAGCCAGCTGTGGTGAAAGGAGCCTCTCCATCCGAGAAAGCGCGTGCAGGAGTACATGGCCGGCATCTGATATTTAATATCACAGCAATTTCAGCAATGTGCCACCCCCTTCCACTTCAGGTGCGTGTGGGGGTTTCCTCCCACTGTCCGTAGGCACTATATGCATTTTTCTTTAACAGGGATAGGGTGCATTCAGATTATCAATCACAAATCCAGGCCCTGCATGTCAGCGTTTCCTTGATGGCTTCTGCAGTCGGGGCCCAGAGGGTCAGGGCTAGGCGTGGGGGGCCAAGCTTGGGGGCCCGCTGAAGGTAGTGTTTCTTCCAGCGACGGGACGTCGCTCTGAGAAGAGGGCGCCGGCTGACCCCGATTCCCGGAGGATCTGTATTCTGGCATGTCGTTCCTGGGGGTGCGTTGCTAGGCAGATTCCCCGAGTACTGTGAGCGGGATCCAGAGAGCCTGAGAATGCATGCAGTGCTGGCGAAATGTCCCCTCAGTGTTCAGGCAGACGTGAGGCTTGTGTAAACCACTTTTTGCCACAAACTCACTACAGATGCACAGACATCATAGGGAAAATCATTTTAAATTCTCTAAAGATAATAGTCATTATAGGCCAGGGGTTAGGCCCCTCTCTGCCTCTGACTGGAAGGTCACCGGTTCAAACCCTGTGTCACATTTCCTCCGGGCTCTTGTGCAAGGCTCTTAACGCACCTCCCCCATCCATAAACAAATGCTCTAAGGGTGCTGGGTAAAGGGCCAACCCTGCACTCAGACCCAAAGCTTCACTTTCGCCTCTATGTGTGTAAACGTCTTAGAAAAGGAGAACAAGATGGGATTTATGGAAACCGATACATTGTAATGTATCTGTTCTTGTACAAATGACAAATAAAGCAGCATTCCATGATGCATTTCCTTTCACTGTTTAAGAGATTGTGTGTAATATTTTCATTATTGAGCTGCAGTGTCTGTGTGTGAGATTAATACAGGAACCCAATCTTGAAACACAGCATTGGGCAATAGTCAAATCCCTTGTTCCTTTATAGAACAAATATTTCTATGATGCTGTGAGCATGTTAGAGTTTATTTTTATTCTTCTCTTCACCATTGAGTTACACAAATCCCATATGCATCAAGGGAAGACCTAAGTGGAAATAAATATGCCAAATGAGATTACTCATTAAGCACAAGAGCTGCATTTATTCTCATATTAGAGGTGTTTGGTTCTTGGTTGCCTAGGTTACATGAAGTATGAGATGAATAGTCTGCAAGTCTACTATAATTACAGAAAAAAAGCTTTTTCAAAAGCTTTAATCTGGAAAACGAGTTTGCTGAAGACCGATCTTTCTGGCATTCTTGCTAAATAAGGCAAATGAGCATCTTTATATTTGCCTGAAAAATAATGGTTGTAGCACATGACTGTGAATTAGATTCCACTTTAAATGATTACAATAAACTAATTGCAAGTTTTATTGTTTTCTGACAGGTATAAACAAATATCAATAGAGAGCTTGCATAATTTGGCATTATGCACTTTGATTACAAAGCCCTATACCTCTTACCCTCATCGTCAATTTTCTCAAATTAACAGTGAAAAAAATGTTTTTTCAACAAGCACAAAATTAGACTTCAGAGGAGTTCACAGCTGGACTAAAGCCCTTCGGCCACAGAACCTACCTCGCGTGCAAATGTACTAATATTTTTGTTTTCCAAATTTCACTCTGTTCCTTGCTAAGTCAACAGAGCATTCAAAAGACCATACAGTATAAGCAATTTGATCAAAAGCCTCTGGCTTTATTTAATGTAAACAGTGAACAAACTGCATGGCGGATGCAATATGAAAGCTATTTCCACCCCCATATGATTGCGATTAGAGTGTAATATTTCAATTATTACTGACAAGTACACTTTAAAGTACCGAGAGTGATTTACATCCTTGGAAAGACAATTCTTTAAAAGGAACGATTCTGTTACAAGCTCCCTTTCACTGTTTGCAGATATATTTAATGTAAGTTTTACATCATTTTTATTTATTTTATTGGATTTATTTATCCAGAGTCACATCTAACTGAGCAAACAGGCTCAGACAGCCCCTGGAGTAAATGGGGGTTAAGAGCCTTGCTAAGGGCCCAACGGTGACATCACTCTGCCGATCCTGAGATTTGAATGCGTAACCATCCTATCACAGACACAGCATCCTCACCTACTGAGCCGCACACACCAGGACACCCTGGCCTTCTTGTGATCCAGCACGCAAAACATGACGGCTCCCCCTACTGCAGATCAGCCTGGCAATGATGTTTTCACTAAGAAAAACAAAAAGCGACACGGCATTGATGTATTATACATAGTGGTACACCTGCCAGATGGACGTGGCACGGTGTTTGCATTTCAGTCGTCGTATAACATTTCAGCATTCTTCTATCATTTCAGGAAGTTTGGGGTCCCTAAGAATGGCCGCCCGTACGGGGTGCTGTGCAGCCAGCACAGCCAAGCAGACTAACCAAAATTAGCTGCCGATATTCGGCCGACTGCCTTCAGCTCACGCCTGGCTGAATTGTCCCTTAAATCCAAACAGGCTATTCTCGCTTTCAGCCCGACATATGGCCTGCCTTGACTGTAACACTAATACTTGGCCGTGTAAATATTTTATCCGCAAAATAAAGGCAAACATTCTGTTGTTGGCGTCCCTGGATGCATTGCTATTGTTGTCGTTCTGCAGATGAGATACAGCTGTTTACTCCAGTCTTCGGTCTTTCTTTTCAGTGTATTTTTTTTTTTAATTTCCCACGTGTAATTTGCCCGTAAGTCACTTTGGATGAAATGATTGCTGAATGAATGGAACCTGCTAATTATGTACAAACGCATGTGCAAACTTGAGCAGAGGGCATCTGGGCTTCGCATGCTCCCTGTGTGGCTACGCATGTTTTCTTCATGGGAAATGTGATTTCCTCTCCCAGTTTAAAAACATGAAATTAGATAAATGAATGTCTCTGTATTGAGTGTATGTGTATGTGTCCTGTGATGTTCTGGTATCCCAGTCCAGCTGTCCCATCTTGTGCCATGTGCTTCCTGGAATAGGATCCAAGCTCACCATCAACGCTGTGGTTTTGTAAGATGGATAGATTAATAGATGGATAGATAAATGCGTGAATGTATTGCGGATGTTCTCCATTGTCTCGTCCTATGAGTACCACTAACACAAAACGACTTCTCATGTATTAACTAAAATATTTAGCATGATAGGAATATGCATTATAATATGCAATATATCTTACATTATATTACATGAAATATTAAGAATAGCATTCATACTGCCTGAGACAGGCGAAAAGTCACAAGGGTTCCCGATCTTTCCATGTCTTTTAGGGCTGTATGTCATGTGAGAGCTCCTCTGGCCTGGATTGGGCCTCCCCGCCCCAATCCCCCTCCCCCGTGCAGGAGCCCACCGCTGGCTCGTGCAGGAATGTGGGTCAGAGCTCTCTCTCCCCGATCAGCTGCACTTTCCAAAACAGCCCGCAATCTAACCCTGCTACCACCCGGATTGGTGCCCCTCCGCACCCCCCACCCTCCTACATCTCACATGCTCTCCGAATTTCAATTTCAGTTTATTTTTATATAGTGCCTTTCACAACACACTCACCCCAAGGAACTTGAGAAGAGTGTGCAGCAAACCATTGTTACATCATTTATATAGAATGGTGCATGAAACAGAGAAAAAGGGAAGAGGGAAAGACAGAATGATAGAAGAAAGCCCCAAGACAGAAGAGGAGACGAACGAAAACTGCCAAGTAAGGAGGAAACCCCTCAAGGCATGCTGACACTTTTTAAAGGAACTGTACAGTATAATTTTTTTAACCAGGTTTCAACAAACCAACCAGGGGCTGACCGTGCATAGCTGTCCTTTTATTGGCATTGATAATGCCAATGCAGTGTTTCCCAATCCGGTCCTTAGGGACTCACAGTCACTCCATGTTTTTGCTCCCTCTGAGCTCCCTGCAAGACAGTTCACATTTTTGCTCCCAGAGTCAGCATGCTGGCTATCATACGAGAGAGTCCACTTCTGACTGCACTCTGTCTCATTTCATGAAGTATACGGCCAAAAAAAAATAAAAAATCATGACCAGGAGCTGGACAGCTGATGATCAATGTAAACACACCCAGACCTCAAGGAAACTGAACCAATAATAACAGCTTTCATAGCAACAATGTAAAAATATCAATTAGCATAAACAATATGTAATAACACTTAATTGGCTTTGATAAAATTCAATGGGCTGTATACTATAAACTGTGTCATGTGACTATTAATCAATACATATTACATCCTAAAATTTATTGCGTCCTGTAAATATAATAATCTAGGTCAAACATTGAATAAGCAACTTTGAAAAAACTTGATAAAACTGTATCCTCAAAGAAAATAAATATACATAAATGATGTCACCTTTGAACTTTAAATAAACAGCATGAAGGAAACATCGCATTTGCAAAAATCCATTCACTGTTTTTATAACAATTTTAATTTAAACGATACATGTCAAATAACTTTACAAGTGCTATAAAAATATCGCTAATGCTTAATAATCATTTTCATATATCACTCTATATAATTTGTTTATTTATATTACTTAAAAAACTATGCATGTTATGTTAAGTTTTTTTAGATGAAGTGTGCTCTGCTGGGCCTTCAAAACGTTACAAAAACAGCGATGAAACGGCTCTCTTGTTCGCCGGGCCAAAATGAAATGAGAAGCTGCAGCTCGCACTGCCGCTTTTCGCACTCGGCGGTTCGCAGGAGCGCCTTCCCAGCCATTGCCACGCGGTTCATTACCGTAATCCATAAATTCTCTTTGGGCTCTTTGTTCGGGACTGCCGTAAATCGGGCGTGGGAGGCTGGCGCGGCCGCCCTCTGCACAGCGCCGCACATCTGGTACAGAGCAAACCACAAGTGCTCCTTTTCATCTCTCGCCATGAGGAAAGGGCCCTTTTAATCGTTGACGTCTGATAAACAACATGGTTAAACTTAACATTTTTATACATTTTAATTTACGTTTCATGTGCCACAGTCTGGGGGCGAAAGTCGTCGGTCAGAGACGGCTGGTGGACATACCGAAGAGCAAATATTGATATGAGCACGGAGAGCGTTACGCGTAATAAATTACCCACATCGGAGGGGACCTGCGCGTTTGAGTAAACGCCGCGGAGATACTGCAGCTGGATCGCCGACTTCCTCCACCGTGTTGTCAACCTCCGGCGGTCCCACACGCAGCACATGCTCCCCTACGATGCTGGGGGCATTATAAGCAACGGCTCGGTGTATAAATGTGCGTATGAAGTGCACACACACCGAACCAGCAACAGAAACCGAACTCACGGCCCTGTAGATCTGAGAATATGCTGCGGCTCGCACTACGTCATACGGACTCAGTTTCTTTGGCCGTTCACGGATTGCCGTGTTCACACTTAATACCAAGAATAAAGTGCCATTTTGCTCTGTTGGCAAACTAAATATAATACCTATCAGGACACATTATTTATTAAATTGGATATTTGTATTTGCCAATAAATAAAAATGCAACATAATATTTAAATGTAATTATATTGCATTTTATTTATTGCCAAACTAAGTACATTTTTTTAAATAATATATTTCTGTAAATAAAATATATAATTAATCTTACTAGCTGTCGTATTTAATCTAAACATTAGAATCAGTAATGGAGTGCTAGTAGAATTTATATTTATTATTTATCATTGCATATAAGATTTACAGTTTGTAAATACATGGTGTAAAGTGTTGAATGTGCAGGCATTATCCTGGGTACAACATGGCCTGTATAATCTTATTACTTCTCTTTACGTGTAAATGAACACTCAGTTCAATTAAGTTGAACCTTTTAGTGCATTACTATGTGTTTGTCAGCATTTCTGTTACGTACAAATGCCCGTATGTTGTGGAACAGGCTGTTCAGGTTGGGGAGGGATTCTGAGGAGGAGGCAGAGTGCATCAGGGCGCAGAGCTTAACCCTTACCAGCCTGGGCAAAACTATATCCCCCCCATAGAAACTCTATAATGTTAAATATAATATCGTTTAAAAAACAAAAAGAAGCTTTATTTTACCATTTGCACAAGTACTAGACTAGGGTGATTGCAATGTGCTGTTTCACATACATCATCACGGTCCCCCTTTTTAAAGAGACACACACATATAGAGGTGAGAGTGCAGCTTGGGGTCTGAGGCGCCCCTGTGGCGTTTTTTCTTTGCAAAAAAAGAAGGCTGGGGATACAGAGAGGGAACTGATAAAATAATAAGTAAATAAAGTGATCAGATGAAGAAACACCGGAAATGCAGTGCTGCTAAATCCACCAAGCGCCAGCATGAAAACGGAAACCAGCACCAAACCACAGTGAGGGACATGTGCCAGGCTTTCATGCCAGGGTTTGTATCAAATTGTGGTAAAATTTGTGTTTCATTACTTAGCTTAGTAAACAAATGTGCCACCATTATATTAAATTTGGTGTCCCCATATCCATGATTTGAAGTTGCCTAATAAACTAAGTAATTATATATTTGAAGGCCAGTCTTCAGTGTATGTTTTTTCAAAAATGACATATAAAGTGACTTCATACATAGACATATTATAACTTTACAACCTAGGAAGTAAAACCGTTGAATTACTGAGGTCTGAACTGCTAAATTACTGACTTTGGTGAATGTTAACAAGTTTTCTAGAAAAATGTCTTGTTTTTAAATTGAGAGCTGCATACTGTGATGTCATTTAATAACACAAAAATGAGCGACAATAATTTCAAAACAATAAAAAGACCCAACCTGCTACTCTGGCATCATTCTCTTCAATGGAGAGTGATATGTCATTATGTCCATTGGTGCCACTGATCACATGACCAGTTTCCTGTTGAATCACATATTGAGGCCAATCGCAGTGAAAAGGGCCCATTCACTGCTAGAGGAAAGAGCAACTATAGCTAAATCCAGGGATCAGCACCTGCTCTGTGAAAGGGCACCATTTCTAATATGTAATGTCCCCCAACTGCCTTCTGGCCTGTGGAGAATCAATCTGTAGTGTCATTAGCTCTGACATGTACCACTTGTCCGTGATAGCCTGGCACCCCCTCTAAGGCACCCCTTACTGTCTGGGACAGCCTCCAGGCTCACCACGAACCTGCACTCCATAAGCAGTTAAGGAAGAGTGATGGATGGATAGATGGATGGATGGATTTATCACGGATGTCAAAAACCCAAACCGGGTGACTACAGATTCGGGGAGGTGTAATTGAGGCCAATCTGTTATTTGGTACAGGCTTTAAATGCCGTGAGCCGGAAAGCAATTACGTTTTATAAGCAGTGACGATGTGTAATTAGTTACAGTGGGGGCAAATCGGGCACCACTGGTCTGCAGCGCCATACATGTGACACCCCCCCCCACGGCTATGAGAAACGATAAGCAGACTTCTTCCCCAATAAGAGCCAGGGATACTGCAGTAGAATCCACACAATTGTTCCTGCAAGCCTGACGGATGTGAGGACACAGAGAGCCAAACCTGAAGTTTCGTTTGACTGTTTTATAATACCAGGATATATATTTGGGATCACATCTCTGTGTGATATGGTCAATATAACAATATAATACTCTAAAAAAAAAAAACTTAAGTAGTCCATCTATCCATCGTCTCACCGTTTGTCCAATGGATCTTCATGGAAAGTATAAGTGCTCATATGCATGGTTTAAATGCAAAGTCCACACTGTGAATGTGAAAGTTTCAGGAGCTCAGATCTAAGTTAATGCAGCACTGCAATGACACAATAACTCTGTAACAGCAATAATATAACAGAGGCAGCCAACATGACAGAAGCAACTTTAGTCACAAAACAAGTATGATAATCTGACTGTAATTGCATTTAATGATTGGGATGTTGGCTGTCTTACAAAAATAACATACTTTCACACTGTCTTGCAGCAGGATGAGGTTTGCCAAGCTCTTTGAATGTAGAACCATTTGCTGTGAAATTGTTGAACGTTGTACAAAGTGCACAAATGAGGGGCAAATATAGCTACGTGTAAAGACAGCAAACGTTACAGATAATCTGTCGTCAAGAAATTCTTTCCATGTTTCTTTAAGTGCGTGTCACCAGATCATCAAATGATTGTTTTAATTAATCATGTTTCCCCAGAGTAATACGTCTCATATTTACCGGTCAGTTGTAACATTACAGGTCTTACAACCTGAGAAATTATTTAACTTTAAGTAAATTTTCATTGCCCTTCAATGCATTCCTTTATTCATTAAAACTGATATTACAATAGCTAAATCATATTGACAACATTATTAAAGGCTATAACTATATACAGCACGTTATTTTTGTAAGACAGCCAACATCCCAATCATTAAATGCAATTACAGTCAGATTATCATACTTGTTTTGTGACTAAAGTTGCTTCTGTCATGTTGGCTGCCTCTGTTATATTATTGCTGTTACAGAGTTATTGTGTCATTGCAGTGCTGCATTAACTTAGATCTGAGCTCCTGAAACTTTCACATTCACAGTGTGGACTTTGCATTTAAACCATGCACTTGTGCAGCAAAACGTGCAGAAAAACAGCTCCACGGTCAAAAGTGAATTTAACCCTTCGTATGCCATGCATGTGAGTGCTTATACTTTCCATGAAGCTCTATTGGACAAACGGTGAGACGATGGATAGATGGACTACTTAAGTTTTTTTTTTTTTAGAGTTTTATATTGTTATATTGACCGTATCACACAAAGATGTGATCCCAAATATATATCCTGGTGTTATAAAACAGTCAAATGAAACTTCAGGTTTGGCTCTCTGTGTCCTTACATCCGTGTGTGTGTGTGTGTGTGTGTATGTATATATAGTTGAGCTTTGTAATATTAAATTGATACTACAGATATAATTGCTCACTGAGTTAACTGGATTACGTAATTTATATGATAATTTGGAAAAAGACTTTAAACAATGATTTGCATGTAAGTAAAACGTCAAATTAAATGTTTATTAGGTAATTTTGAAACAATTGTTCACCATTATAGGACAGAACTGATACAAAGACCACAAATTATAAAAGAATATGCTTGCTCGAATATGGTTCTTTATTAAGTAAACTTAACATAAAATTCTGTCTTAAAAGTATTAAATAAAACTAAGCTTTAAATATCTGTAGTTTTCTTGGGTACGACTAAATGCACTTATGTCAGAAGAAATGACCGTAACAGCACTGCAAAGGGCACAAACACGCGAGTTCGGGATGTGCGCCTCACTGAGACCATGCGCGGAGCAGACTAAATATAAATGTTTTTCCCCAGCTCCGGCGTTTTTATAGCACCGCTTGTTAAAGCTGGTGAATGGCGACCGATCCAGCCCTTTCATGACCTGCTTAAGATATCAGCCGTGCCGCACCGGGCACGGCGCGGCTAATCCGCGCCACCACGCTCACGGCCAGCCTTTCTGCTGAAAGAGCTTTTCAGGAGCACCAATTCACAGCCTAGTGTCTACATTGGCCAGCTCTTCAGAGCTGAGGAAGTTCTCTGTGCTTATTCTGTTCTGTGCCCCATAGCCGGCTACAGAGGCCTCTCCTGAGAGCTGTGTGGAAGTGAGGGACCCAGGCGAGCCTTCCCTGAGGTGCTCTGTGAAAACCCGCTGCTGCTTACAAAGCAGGTACAGCTTAATCAAAACGGCCCTGCGAGCGGCACGGAGCAGGCCTTCCTGCCTGCTTTTGTTGTCCTCTTCATTCTGCCATGAAATGTAGTGAGTGTGCTACACAAATGCTAATGTGCGAGACTTTAAAGATACAGTTGCAAGAAAAATAATAGGCGGGAGCCCCCCCCCGGGTGTAGGCCTAGCACTGCCAAATAACACCCTCCTAATAAACCTCCCCAAAACTAGCACCGGGATGTGAAATGTAGCCCATATTTACACACTCAATAATTCATTTCATTCATCCAGGAGTGCCTGTTAGTGACTGGCTAACATGCCAATGGCTCACAGCTTCAGTAAATCATTTTGGAGAAAAGCCAAAATTTTACCTGCCCAGCAAAGCAAATATAGATGTTAGTTGTTCCTTATCAAAGTTTAGGGAGTGTGGGTTAGCAAACTTAGGTTAGCAAGCCAACTGCCTGCTTGTTCAACTCAAGTCCATCTCCGAAGTATCTTGAGCCAAAACAGAAAGTCACATGGCTAATATGGACAGCACTGACTTCGAAAGGTGCAGAAAACTTTGCACTGAATTGCAAAATAGTTCAGTAAACAATAAAATTAAAAGCCGATTAATAGATTTGACTGTTAGCTATGACTCAGTTTATCTAACCTACCATCTATCACAGGAACAATGGATTACTCTTGTTTCTCCAAACCAACAATTGACGTAATACTTATCACAGTAGTAAATACCAGTTCTGTACTTTACTTTTACTGTTTACTAATTATAAGACCATCTTAACAATGTCTGAAACAATTTACTCAGTAATGTCTCAGTAAAAATATCTAAAAAGTTCCAAGAATGACCAATGATGACCTCATTCTTGTTAGTTGACTATAGTCTATAAGTTCTTCATAACAAGAGCTTGACACATTGGCAGCTGATAATTCCCACGTTTGTTCTTCAGAAGATACTTAGATACTTTTCCAAGGCCTGAGTCACATTTGACTAATTTGTCTGTGGTCATGTGACAAGTTGATTCTGGGAAGTGGAGAGCTTCCTGCTGAAGAGCTCGACACCATGTGCTTGTGGAGGAGGATTTCTGCCTGTCGCGCGTGAATACGTCTGCCTGTATGCACTTGAGGTCTACTTCAGGCTGCTTCAGAAGAGGATTGCACATAGAAAGAAGAACCTCTATATCATGAATGATAAATGTAGACGTCGCTTCAAAATTGCATCTGTAGCCTCGGAAAGTAAATCCACTCTCTGCGGCTCTCCGATGCTGCCCCCGCTGACAAATTTCAGCCAAGTGTAAAGTGTTACTTTAATATTCATAATACATTCCCTGGACAAAAATAGCCTACTTCCTGCAGGGAGGAAGACAGGCTGCTTTTGAAATGGAGCTGGTTAGATATTCCTTTCTGAGACTTGTGCTGGAGGGAAACGTGTTTGGGATACTGAGCTGGCTGCGTGGGAAGGGTCCCGGACCCCCGAGAGTAATTCCCACCCGTGAATTAGGGGGTGATCCTGAGATGGAGGTTTTACCTGAACCTGAATGATCATTTTGATTCGTCGGCACTGCTCCCACATAGATGTGAATGGTGGCCCTGGGGCGGAGGGGGATACAGTCTGGTAGGAAAAAAAGAAGTTTTTCAATTTTGGCTTTGTTTAAATAAGCATTAGCTGCAATGCATTTAGTGAGATCCCATCATGCCAGGGGCCCGTGATGTGATATCCAGTGTGAGAATTCTCAGTGTGGTCACAAAAGTAGAAGAATCAGTGAATGGGGGGTGGATGGGGGTAGGGGAGTGTGGGGGGGTGGCAGCCATAACAAAAAGTGGGGCCTGAGAGCCCCCATAGGCCCGAGAATGGGGCGCCGAGGACGGCCATTATGGAGCCACTGAACAGATGAATTGTTTAAGGGGCCCAAGTCAATTCAATGTAAAGCCTTAAAGGCTACATTTCATACATTCTGCACTTTGAGAGAGGGACCCGCTGTTCTGTACCTAAAGATCTCATTCTGTAAACCCTACACAGCATTCACAAAGAAAACCGCTACTGACACACTCTCATGTCCTTTCAGAGCCACAAAAAAGGAAAAAAGCTTGTTTTTTCATTAGAGTACATACAGAATACTTGGCAAAGTTCTGCCTAAATTAAAAGGGTGTATTCCGCATTTCAGTGGCACATTTACCTGCCTTGTTAGTTTGTGGTGAAAGACATATAGTAACGACATGAGTGGAAATGCAAATATCGACGAAATGCCAACTCCGGCTACATGACACTAATGGGCGGTGCGTAGATTCCTCACACTCAGCACAGTTTGTGTCCATCCGCTGTGCTTGGTTTCTCGTGTGCTGGTACGGTTGGTCTTGGTCTGCCAGCTGTGAATCCGTAAGTCAGCAGTCACGCTCCAAAACCCTGCCATAATAACAGGCTGGGACAGCTCCACGGCACTGGGCGGGGCCTGATTGGTCACATGGCCACACGTCGGTCACGTACGCTTTAGGGTGGAAAACAAATCTTTTGACAGGATCAGTAGAAAATGCTAGTGTCAAAGTCGAGAGTTGGCGTGTGGCCTCTGGCGAAGTGCATCGTGTGTTCCTCCATGCACTGACACCAGCGTCAGACACGTGCACTGCCAACGCCTGCTTAACTTTGTTAAGTTAGCTGATCTTCTGTCGGCTCTTCGCTGCTGTGTTTCAGGTGGAGTGACATCCCTCATCGGCCAAGATGTGACAAGAAATGGGGGCAGTGCGTGGCTCAGCAGGTTAGGCGCTATGCCTGTGATCAGAAGGTTAAATCTCAGGGTCGGCGGAGTACTGTCAGTGCTGGGCCCTTGAGGGAGGCCCTATGACCAAGACACTGTCTGACCTGCTTTCTCAAGGGATCAGTCCGAAAGCAAGATACAGATATAGGGATGTTGGGAGGTTTTAGTTCATTAACTACTGCCTTAAAATGCTGGCACTACTTCCTGGAATAATTTCATCCCAGAATTTTGAATAGAACAATAACAAACAAACAAACAAACAGGCAAACAAACAAATAAATAAATACAGAAGGTCAGTTCAACTGAGAAAGTTGCGATGCACCAAATAATACGCGTAACGAGCAGCTGTTTCTGGGGAATGAGAAAGACAACATCTGAGTCGAGTTGTCTGTGAGCTGACTGTGTGTGTCAGCTGACCTTCCGTGTTACTTAGAGTGAAACGCGCCTTCCCTGCGGCTGAAGGTCTGCATGAGCCTGACCCCTCCATGCCACGCTTTCTCTAGTCCTCCTTCCGTCTCGCCCTCCAGACCGGCCACCTGCTTCTGCTCTCTTTCACGGAGGCCTTGGCAGACGTCTTCGTCCCCCCCCACCCCCCATCCTTCTTTCTGCCAGTCCTATATATGGGCATGTTTCCCCGGGTCAAAGGCTGGCCGCTGTGTGGCTCTGTCGCCCCGTGCTTAAAAACACACAGGAACGAATGCATTTACAAATGAACGAGTTCACAGAAAATATACAAGCAAAAAAATGCACGTCCCAAGTCGATGCGTTTATATGGCTCTTCAGACTGAGCTCACAGACTGTTTTATATGCACAACAAAATTAGCGAAATCAAATGCCAGTCTTCCCACAAACATCCCATGCTATATAAACTTAAACACTCACTGTCAGAAATCACAGATTGTTTGTTTTTATCATGTTTTCATTCAATAATTTCAAAGCATGACTTACAATAATAAGTTACATTCATCTATTTTAACAAAGCAAAGCTTGAAATGACAGAAAATACTACACTCTGTACTTCTTTGCTTTGAATTACCTTTTCAGAGTTTTCCCCCCTCCCAGACACTAGCCTGCTAGTCTGAATCTCCATCTGTAATAAATCCATACCAACAACTGATAGGTGGCCCCCCAGTTCATGTCCCGGCAAACAGTACCGTGTCTTCACATTGCAGATCACATGACAGTGCTGCATATCTCAAGCCCAGCTGCAGGAGCTAACATATCCCACACTCCGATCTGACCTATCGCGCCTGCCCTGCTCAGAGACAAGCCATAAGCTCACTTAGCCCTCGGGGAGACTCACTTACTGCTTTCTTGTCACCCTGCAATAAAGTCAGGTCTATTTTCTCAGTTTAATGTATTTGCTAATGTATGCTAAATTGAAGGCCATTGTTTCGTAATGTGCCAATTTGCTGCATGTTACCAGAGCAGATACTGCCACTTTAAATATGCAAATGTTTGCTTTTAGTACAGCATGTCCCAATATGTAGCTATAGTGGAATTCCTAAAGTAAATGCTTTTAGTTCTTTTGCATTTCAAATTAAAGCACACTCATACGGACAAAAACAATTACTGCACATTAGCTTGGTTCCAAAAAACGTTACTATAATTACCTTAATAGTGTACAAAGAATTTGTTTAAGTGCCTTTAGTCCTGCTAAATGTAAAAATATGACAGAAATGACTGGGATGATCATAAACATTGTACTAACAAAAAGAGAAAACAATTGTCATTTATTCAGTGTTAGCTACAGCAACTGATGAAAACTGGTACCACAAAACAGGGAAACAGGACTATGCCCTGCGTTCATTGCATCAAACAGTCTTCATTTTGCTTTTCCTGGTATTTTAACTCACGCTATGAATTTAGTATTTAGTATAAAAATAGAAGTACTGTGTCATACGTTATACCTAAAAAATAGGGGAGAATCTATGTCATGGAGTGGGGAATTTTCCATATGAAAATGCCAATGTTACAACATTAAGGGTACAGATTCTGAGATACTATGTTCAGCCATGTGCCGCCACGTGTTCCCGAACATCACCTTCAGACATGGAACCGTACCGCTGGTTATCAGCTAAAAAAAGGCCTGTCTTGTGCAGTAAATCACATGCACCTCAAAATCCAGTGCGGTTATTTTCTATCAGTTCAACATCAAGACATGTCCACATGGTCATATTGAAATTGAACAAGGCGTATAGCCTTTTAATCTGATTTTATGTTGCAGATATGGACAGTAATAAAATCATCCCACAAGATGTAGGGAAAACATATTATTTCAAAATTGAATTTGCTTTGTATGAATATTGCATAAAACAGTTCATGGTGGAATGCTGCTGAAATATTTACAGTCCCCTGCTGGAATATTTGAAAATAATCACATAATCGCCAATCTGCTGTCATCTACAGAGTCCTTATAGCCGTCTACCTTAAAAGCCAGATGCATACAGATTTTATTCTAAAGAAGAAACAGGAAGTTGGTCAAGGTGTTTGTTAATGTTTTGGTGGATACAAACATCTTGTTAATTTAGAGGTGAATGGAGGAGTTAAACATTCTAAAATGGGTCTGTCACAATGAGTTTATAGTATATACAAAATCCAGTCTCTATATGTCAGACAGAAATCTGCTCAAATGTAGATTCTTTAGAATGGAGCCAATGATTTTCTTTAGAACCCACTGAGATAAACTACAAAGATGAAAACAAAAATATAATAGAATGTAGTTTTAATGTTAAACACACACACACATACACACACACACACACGTACACATATTTTCACTAGATACCCATCTATACAGTTTTTCTATAGTATATCCATCCATTCATCCAATATAGGGTCATGGTGAGTATGCAGTCTATCTAGAAAGCATACAGCACACAAAGTGGGTGACTTCATTGCAGGACACACGCTCACACAAAACAACGTTCATCAAAGTGCATGTTCTTGGAAACTAGAAAGAAACTTATGCAAACGCTGGCAGAACATGGAAACTAAAACATGCAAAACCAGCGATGAGAATCAAACCTACAACTGCTGAGCCACCCTGTGAGCAGTATGTAACATTATAAGCACCGTGGCATGCTTCAGAAACATTATCGAAATTTCACACCACAGCATTCATGCTATTTTAAAAATGCTACTCACGCATTAAATGCCAACCCACGACCCTGACCAGGAGAAGGGGTTAGTAGCTGGATGGATATTAAATAACATTTCAGTAATAATTGTGCAATCACTTACTCATTCTTCAAAGTTGAAGGGCAGCACATACTGCTTTCTGTGCGACGGTGTGTTTCAAGGGCTTATTTCTTACCCACAACTGCTTAAATTTCCGTTAAACAGCCCGGAGAGTAAACCTGCCTGGGCCTTTCTGCATGGAGTCCCCCCCCACCCCCCGTAATTAGGCCACCCACATCCTTGGATAGTGACTTCTATAGGAATTCTACATATGCTACATCAGATACTGCCGGAAAAAGAACACAGATCCCCTCTGATTAGCACTCTGAACATCTGCCATTAAAGGTAAACCTGGAAAACCAGAATTCCACCATCAGTGACATGTGGTTTCATGCAGTTTCTAATATTAACCCACAAAACGACAGCTTGCCAGATCTGCCAACCATACTGGCCATCATAATGCTGCTGTTCTTATGCCAAAACATGTATTATTTGTACTAAATGCCTTATCGGACATGTATGGAACTAATGATGTCCCACAAATAAGCAGTCTTTAGTTTCAAAAAGCATCTCTTTCTACATGTTAGCTTATATACAAAAACTAATTTAACCTTTTATCTCCACGTTAGGTTCTTCAAGGAGTACACTGCTTAGTTAATGGAATATCTTTTTCTTGGAATTCCCTAAAAATCGAATTATGCATGATGGTTTAAATGTAATAAAATAACTGTGACCTAAATTTATGGAACCAGACATTCAATATTGCTTTTATCCTCTGGAGGATGTGGGAAATTAAAAGCACAGAAAATTCCCTGTCTAGGTGTACAGCTGATGTAAATTTACATGAAGTGGTGACATTACTTTTTGCATTCAGTGAAAGATCCTTGTGTTCTAGTTCCTGGAAAAGTGAACCTTCTAAGTAGTGAGAATTCTCACTGTAACATGTACTTAGTCACCCAGTTGTCCTAAAGGTAGGATGTCCTACTGCAAGGATGGCTTCTACTAATTCATTTGATATGTTTGCTGGCTGTAGGACCCTGTAGAAGCAACTGAAGTGTCTACTGCTTCTCGATGATGGAAAACAATGCTTCTGGCACTTTCCATAGACACAAGACAGACAGAGGACTTGTTATCTTCAGCAACACTGCACCCTCACTCCTCCGGGGAATTGCCTTCAAATCCTCCCCCCACTTTGTGGGCATGTTCTCCCCATTTTCCAGAATGTTCCTCCTGTGTGTGTGTGGGGGTTGGACTGGCATCCTGTCCAAGGCATATCCCTCACTTGTGTCCTGGGCTGCCTAAGATAGAAAGTTAAAGAAAATTCTGATCCTTTTTGCAAAACAGGATAGCTTGCTAGTAGATGTACATGACATTAGCCAGTTAAATAATGTATATGCACAAAATAATATGCATGGTGAAGTCTGACAGAACTTGTGGAAACATTTTTAATTAATAATACTCTCACCTGGGGTGGTGTGGTGGCACAGTGGTTAGTACTGTTGCCTCACATCTCTGGGACCAGCGTTTGAGTCTCCGCCCTGGCTCCATGTGTGCTGAGTCTGCATATTCTCCCCATGTTGTCGTCACGTTATCTCTGGGTTCTCCAATTTCCCCCCCACAGTCCAAAAACTAAGGTGAATCGGAGTTACCAAATTGTGAGTGTGCCCTATGACAGGTAATGCCTTGTACCCATGGGCTCCAGATCCCCTGTGACCCTGAACAGGACAAGAGAGTAAAGAAAACAGACAGATGGAAAATATTAATTTCTAGAAGCAGAGATGCATAATGTTCCTTAGGACCTGCAAAAAACATGAATCTTGAGCGGATGGATCACCCATATCCTATTGGTCTATCCTGGTCAGGATGGATCACCCATATCCTATTAGTCTATCCTGGTCAGGATGGATCACCCATATCCTATTGGTCTATCCTGGTCAGGATGGATCACCCATATCCTATTGGTCTATCCTGGTCAGGATGGCAGGTGGGCTAAAGCCCATCCCAGGCAGCAGAGGGCCCATGCTGGCCGGAATGCCTGACCCTAGCAGGACACACACACACAATCATTACTCTATAGACAATTTAGAGACACCAGTTATCCTAACTGCAGGTTGTTGGATCGTAGGAGGAAATCCACATTATATGGGGAGAACATGCAAACTTCAGATACAGACCACAGGCAGGATTCAAACCATCAACCCTAGAGGTATGAGACCTTCACACTCTGCTGCCACACTGGCCATTTGAGAAGACAATGCCTGTCAAAAATATTAAAGAGCTGAAGCGACTTATATGCATTAATGAATAGTCTCATGCACCAGGTTTTCCTTTAATGGATTGTATGCTAGCTCAACCAATTGCAAAATATTGTTTTGGTGAGGGATTTGCATTACAGTGTATACTCAGTATCCTGTTGAACCTGAACCACGCAATATAAGAAACTAGCCCAAAATGTATTAGCGGCACAACCTATTTGACAATGCAGCGATAATATAATTATCTAAAGTGAATTTAAATGCTAACAATTCCAGTCCAGATGTCTCTTCAAAAACAGAAGTGGGTCTAGCAGAACTGGGGTTTTACTTCCAGGTTCCAAACTACAGCACTTTTGCCACATCACAACTTTCCTGTTGACTTAAATGTCTCTGCATGGGCCAGTCGTAGATAAACTGCCTGCACTTGCACCTGCCCTTTACCTATCTATGTTATTAAGGAAATTCAATGCATTTCATTTCCATCGTTCTGGTATAGAGCAAAATCTATTTTTTAACTATATTACCCGCAACACTGTTTATATACCAAGCCAATTTAGAGTCAAAACCGCAAACTTGCAAACTCTGTGAGCAAAGAATATCTTTAGCAATAAATCGTCAAAAACATGTTACTTCCGTACGTTATATATATACTAGAGTAGCTCGGAGCGTGATCGCATAGGAACATACAGCGGAACATCGTGTTTCTAACAAAGGTTCCCAATTATGGGCGGGGCTTTGTGTAACTCGGGCGGGGCGCCTGCGTGGTTTGATGCTGACGCACTTTGATTGACGCGTGCACAGGCCCGCTCATGTCTTTCTGGGAGCTCTGAGCGGAGTCTCGCGCAGACGGCGTTCGCTCTGGCGTTGTGGCGTGGAAGAGGGTTGCTCTCAGCCGGATCGCTTAATTTCGTTTTTATTGTTTTAGCCAAACGTGTTTTTTTAAACACTTTATTTAGAGGTCCACGGCTCAGTTCTGTTTCGCGGCACTTCTCAAAGCGAAGACTTGAATCATTTCGCTGCGACTGGTGCTCTTCGGCGTTTGGCTGAAGTATTCTGAGGGGAAAAAAGGAAACATTCCGTCGGTCCTGCCGGGCCCCTCTCATGCCAGTGAGTTACGGACCGACCTGGGCTCGCTGTTGCCGACGCTTGCGGCCATTATTTTCCACTTACAGAATTTGTAATAGTTTTATACCCATTCACTGGGGATTACCAAGCTAACATATAGCCTAATAAATAAGTCTGAAGTAATTGGCGATGTATTCCGAGCCCGGGCTCGTCAGCCCCAGTTTTTCCTAGCTAGCCAATATGCAGCCTAACGGGACTGCCGCGAAGTACTAGATAACTGGTGGCCATCTGCGCTAAGATTTGCGAATAACCGGTGCAGAAATGAACTTTTTGCTCGTGTTTGTCTACGCTGAATATCGGTAGCTGCTCCCTTTGAGTGTAATACCTGGCTAGCTTGCTAACTCTGCTCTTTCAAAACTCGCTTCCCCTAGCGTGGCATTAGCTTACGCGGTAACAATGGACAAACTGTTAAGGAATGGATAGGAAGTAATGGTTAACTGGATGCGTTTTGGGATAGTCTAAGGTGCTGAGTACATGTGTTGTTTGAAATGTACGGGTTTAATACCATGTGCTGTACCCATGTAGCCCGGCGGCAGTGGTAGTGCTCAGGGCTTATGGTTGCGCCTGGTGACGGTGCTTCCTATCGCTTTCATTCTTGGATGTTAGGCGACCTAGTAGACGGCAATTTACTAACCCCCAGTGATTGGTTAGCTGGTTGTATTTTAACCGCTGCATCAATGTTACAACTGTTGGCCGTTTAAACTCATTGTGTGAATAGCCCGTCCGATTGCATTAATAAAGTCGCTGGACAGCGTTGTTTTCTCGGCTTAAGATGACCGATGTGATCTTTAAAGCGAAAGCTAGTTAAGCTGAGTTTGGATGCTGTCTCTGTGAAGCAGAACGGTAAATGCTGACACGTTCACGATGTGCTTCGCTATTTTAAACTGTTGCGACATGGTCACGGAAGGAAACGGCGAAACAGCTTCGGCGATGATAAAGAGGACTGGTCAGCTGTCCCTAAGCGGGCACTGGGGCTGAATCTGTAACCTTACGGTACTTTTTCATACGTTAATTGCACCTGGATACCAGGCTTATCGCGACTTGCTTTGCATACTGGATTTGAGTTTTTAAATGAGACTGGTTGTCCTGTTTAATTTGACTAACCGTTTGCTGGTCTATTAGTGCATTTCAAATATTTCAGTTTTATTGTGGCTGTTGACCGGTTGACAAGTTTTCGATCATGATGAATTTAATATTAACAAATTCGTCGAAAACGTAGTCGGACGAGGACCAACTGGAAAGGTTAACTCTTGAGCCGAGCTTTTTATGGACTATAGTGGTAACGTCACCTGTACTTATTTTCAGAAATTAAAATTGCAGGTCCACTAATACTGCTGGTGTCCATTTTGCAATTTGGAGCTTTTGTTACACAGCTCTCTTTATGCTATACTTTAGTTAAACAAAATAGGGAACTTGAATTTTTACTTCCCGGCGAATTTTGAAGAGGTGGGCCTGTTCATTTACACATTGTTCTAATTCAAATGTTGCGTCTTACACAAAGGGAGTGCGTTTCATCGAATATCTTAACTTTGTTTTGTCCGTTTGTTTTATGAACTACAAAGCCGACAGCTATTCTTAGCAAAAATATTCGGCAACTAAGAAGCAGACGAACGTTTTCAACCTTGCGAGTGAATGTAACACATTTTGCGCGTATTTAAAGAGTGTTTAGCCGTGAGAGCTAACGCCGCAAAGAGACTCATGGGCTGAGGACTAAACTGTAGCCGACAAAACATTCCAGACATCCGCCTATGAAGGAGTGATGCGGATAGTCGATGTGCCGTTAGCGATGTACCGTAAATGCTTTTTGTTGTCTCTTTCAGTTGGGGGGCATCTTCTCTGGACTGCAACCGTGAGTGCATCAGACAGATGGGCCCTCTGTGTGAGAAGCACCACAAAGGTGCGCATGCTTACAGAACTTTGATGATAACTCAAACTCCCAATACCTGAAGAAATGAAGACTCTTCCAAGAAAGGTCTAAAAAAACTGCAGAGGATTTCTGAACTAAAGAAAATTCTTTTTGCGTGAAAATATTTCTCTTGGTTTGTCATCTGCAGAAGGGAGGACTTGTGTTCTTTCTGGTACAATAAACTTAATGATCAAGATGAGTGCAGAAGGATACCAGTACAAAGCGCTTTATGACTATAAAAAGGAGAGGGATGAGGACATTGACCTGCATGTTGGGGATATACTAATCGTTAGCAAAGGTGCACTCTTAGCCCTGGGTTACAGTGATGGCTTTGAGGAAAGGCCCCAGGAGATCGGCTGGCTCCCCGGTTTCAATGAAACGACACAGGAAAAGGGCGATTTCCCAGGGACATATGTCGAGTACATTGGGAAGAAGAGAATCTCTCCCCCCACGCCTAAGCCAAGGCCACCCAGACCCTTGCCTATGGCCCCAGGCCCAGCCAAGGTGGACATGGACGTTGAGCAGGGTGAGTAAGGCCGCACCATTGGCTGAAATGCCTTTTCGCCCTACTGAACTGCACATACTTTAAGTAGCAAAAGCAAACTGACCACATTCCTTTCTGAACAAATACTTGGCCTCAGTCGGGCAACTCTGGCCATTTATTCCAATTGTCTGAATTCCACTTGTCTTTACACCGAGTGATGGAGGGCAATGATAAATTTGACACAACTGTTTGAAAATCATCGCATCAGACATGCATTAATGCGCATTCTTTCCCATATGGTTGCGACATCAGTTGCTGAAGCACATTTATCTTGCATGCCATTAAAGTTCTTTAAGGTACTGCGTTCAGATGACTTTTTTTTCTGCATGTACGGAGAGAGCCAAAGTAAGATTTAAGCCCTTGAGTAATTGCTCAGCAGCTGACTAACAGTTATGTAAGTTCACTTAGATTAAATTTTATCTAAGTAAACCTTCAGGTATGTTACTGCACAGCGTGCAATAGACCCATGTTGCATATGTGCACTTTTATACGATGACACTTAGTGGTCAGTTGTTGAATTCCTGGAAGCTCTGTTACTACTGTAGGTCTTAAGATGACCGTAAAGGAAATAGCATAGAATGGTGAACGTATATTTCAGCCGCTCTCTTCTAGATGTTGTCCTGGTACAGCCTAAACATATACAGCCGTTCTGCTATGCAACGCCATTGCACCCCCCCTCCCCCACAGGGCATGGCCCTCCAGTTTGTTTGGAGGTATAACCTTGAGTTCTTGTCAGGAAGGGGTGCACATAATGGGTGCACCAAGAGACAAAAATTAGAAGCAGTTTTGAGTAACCCTGGAATGTATCAGAAATGCTGCACTGTCGAATGATGTAGCCAAAGATTCGCATTGAATAGCCTTGTTGACAGTCTAGCTTGTTTAAAAGCTGTTGAACTAATGTTTTGGTTTATTTTGTCTGTGTAACTACTTGAAATAGGTGGTCTTATGATATGTGACAAGAGTCTATGTGAGTATAGAATTTTGATAAGTCTATACAGTTTTCTGTGTATTTTAAAATATGTTTAGAAATTAGATGGCTTTTTGTATTTGGGTTCTTTTCCCTAAAATTTCTTATGCCTCTCATGCAGTTTTAGTTTGTATGAGCCCATTGTGAATTGAGGTCAGCCCTCTTAATAGCAGCTGAACCTGCCAATGGTAACAACTGTTGGAGTGACAGGGTTTAATTTGGAAATGCATGTCCGTTGCTTTATAAATCCTTTAGGATTATTCGCATAAGTTTTATACATGCTTTTAAAAGGATTAATCTAGCTATCCAGGTAGTAACGTCATTAACTTTTGCTAATAGACAAGGCCCATTAGGTTGAAATGACTCATCCTGCTGGAGCTCAGCCGGGAATATTTGTGTGACAACTAAAGGAGGGTGAAGTTAGTAGAGCGTGACAATGTACAGTGACGAGAGACCGTCTTGGTTTCTTCATGCACGTGTGACAAGCACTTTGTGCCTGTGGTAGAGTTTTAGCTTGCCTGTATGTATATGTGTGTTAATTCAGAACTCTGTGTGGGTTCCTTTTTAAGTTGTGGTTTCTCTCCAATTGGTTTGTACCCATCCTAAAAGTTTGTTTTAAAGGCTGTATAATATAGTTACAACACACTGGACTGGTTAACATTCAGCTGGAATGGAAGACAATGCTCATAGCACTGTTCCAGGCTACCTCATTGTAGTCTGAACATGCACGGTACCAGCCTGATGTATAACTGATTCCACTGTTTGTTCATGTTGACTGAAAGAGCCATTTTGCTTTGGGTGCAAAGGAATTCCAGATTTAATAATGCTTTTGCTGATTGGAATTCTTTTGTAAAACATGCATAAGCAGCTTTAATAGCTGTAATTTAATTTTTGTCAATTCTTAATAGCTGATTTTGCCTCTCCACAGAGGGGTGTTAAACAGGAGGTGAAACTTGCAAGATTACATGTGTCTGGTCGTCTGATGCTGTGAAATGCCCATGCAGACAATAGGCAGAGTGTTTCTCTGTGCAAGCAGGACACCCATGCTCCTTCAGCGGTCTCTTGGACCACCCTCTGAGTGGTGACCCAGCAGCATGTTAGACCTTTTCCCCCCATTCTGTTTACTTTGAAAGATTTTTCCACAACAGTCTTTCTGTAAGGACTTTTTCTGCACAAACATGAAGCACAATCGCAGGGTTTACTAACATGGTGTTGGATGCTTTTGGGGGGGGAGCTTTTCAATACTGCACAGTTTAGTAATACTGGAGTAGCAGAGCACATAGCTATATCTAATCCTAAGTCGTCCTAGTAATGCAACATTAATTAACATGAAATAATAACAAAAGCATCAAGTTACCATGTCCCTACTTCACAAAAATTTAGGTTTTGCTGGCCTGCTAATGAAATGAGTTGGCTGTTGTATATATTGCTGTACCACTGAGGAAAAACCAGGACTTTATACCCAAATGAAAGTTCGCAAGTCTCCAAGTGCCTGTACAATTTGTACAGTCATCCTCAAGATGTCAAGCCCTTGGATGACAGCAATTTATGCATGATGAGTCTCGATGCCAACAAGGACACAAGCCAGTTCTTGACATGCGCATTATTTCACTAAACCAGATAACTGTCTAGAAAAGCTGTCTAGTTTTCTGTAGAAGTTGTTCATATTGAACAGTGTGTTAGACAATCTTTAGTAGGATTTTGCAAGCACTGTCTGCCTTCTGTCTGGTTTTTAACAGCATTAGGAAATTTATCCAGTTAGTGGAGACTATTAGTTAAGTGAATGCAGTCAGGATATGGGTTGCAAAAAGAACTGAAACTCAAACAAAAAAAAAAAGTCGTCAGATTAATTTACCAGTGTCATTTCAGTCTTATGTGATATTAGTTCTGCAATGGACATTTAAGCAAGTGTTAAAGTTCTATAAGGAGTGGAGGGACACACCATATTTGTCATATGGGATGAGCACATTTTGACCCAATTTGACATCTGTTCTTAAAGTGACTGTTTCCATATGGCATGGATTTTTTTTTGTGTTTTAAGACAGCATGTATTTCACATGCATTTGTATAGCAGGAATGGCTCATCTTCTAGTTTTACTGGCAAGAGAAAATTCTGGGAGCATTTTTTGGAGGGGGTGCCTGACTGAAGCTGGAGTGGGCTGGGAAGCTCATACATGGCGGAGCTGGGCCCACAGCATGTGTAAGCGCAGCTTTGGGGGAAGAAAGGAGCCCATGTTCCCTCCAGTGGGGCCCAGAGCTGGGGCTCACTGCTGAATTCCTGTTGCTTCAGAGTGCCTGTGATTTATTGCCAGCCTCTGAAGGATCTGGCAGATCCTCTCTTTCTCCTCCTCCTCTCTCTATCCCCCCTTCCTCCAGCATTTTTGAATGTTTTGATAATGTTT
>JAODLD010000124.1:2214048-2230819 GCA_026781065.1 Mormyrops boulengeri
TGTGCATGTGGTTCAAATTCCATAGTGGTGTCATTAAGACAACTGTGGGTGTTCTGGGCCAGAAGTACACGCAGTGTCTTGCACAAAAACATTTGATCTTTTTTTTGTTTTTGTTTTTGTTTTTTTTTTTTGGAAGTGGCGACTTTGGGTAAGGCTTTTGGTGTTTTGTGTCTGGGTACAGCTCAGATGGGCTGTAATACCTCTCAGCCTGAACGTAGCAGTTCCTTTTTAGCTTTTAATTTTGTTCAGTCATCTGACACTGTTTTGGTAGTGGAGTGTTTTTGTTTAATTGCTTTCAACCACGTGGTATGAGTGTGATGCTGTGAGACTTATGGTGCCTACTGAAACAACTGTGTGTTTCTTAAAAACAGACTGAGAAGTGCCCTTATTTTACAAATAGAAAATAGATGGATGGCTAGGTGCAACCATATTGCTGTTGGTCCTGTCAGCTTTTTATTCCTGTACCCTTTTAGACTTGTAATAGAGAGAGCACTTTCAGGCAGAAGGTATCGGGGCAGAACGGTGATTTGCATGTGGGTAAGCTTATTGTGTTGGCCGAGACTGGCAGTACACGCAAGCTTGTAAATTCACAATTTGGTTTTCACAACAAATATTTAAGCGCTGGGATCCTGCATTTGCCATGAAGTTGCTGGGACTTTCATAATCTTATTTATTATAACAAATTGCATCTGTGGAGCTCTACACTCCAGCACGCACATAATGGCGTGCCTCTCAGAGCACCTTGAGTTTGAGATAATGTCCCCTTCGAATTGCGTTTGTTCCGAAAGATTTTATGCCATGGGTAAGCTGGGAGGACTGTTTGTGCTGAGCAGGCTGTCTCCCCACCCCCTCCCCTTCTCCACCCTCGCTGCCGTGAATCTGTACAATTGTGCTTAGTGCTGATCGTGGTAACTGGGGGCACAATGCATGAGGACATAAATGGCCGCTTTGAATTTGCCTGAATGGTGGCTTTTGTGAATATCCCTGCTGTGACTCCCAAACTGGTGGGGGGATTTGGGTCAGCAGACCTGCGTTTGAGAAATGATTTAATTGTGGAAAGGTTCCTGGCACATGTTGATTTGAGTGACATGCATCATAAAATTGTCAATCTCTTTACACCCGTCTCGGTAAAACGTTCGTGGGCACTACCTTTCCCTCCCTGCTGTCGGTGTTTTTACTTTTTCCACGCCTAAAAAAAAAAAAATAAAAAAAAAAACAAAAAAAAAAAAAAACACTACAGTCCAGTCAGGGTGCTTATTTAATAATCATGAATTACGGCAAATTCTCATTTTAGTTCACTGAAAAACACTCTTGCGTGATCTGTAATTTAATATAGGCTTTAACGGGTGTGCATAACAGTAATAATTACTGCCATTTCACTCTACTTAGAAGAATATTGACTGGATTTGTTTAGCATTCAGGGAACATACAATAATTTGAGCTAAATAAGGGTGGTCAACCTCCAGCAAGCTGTTCGGGGTATAGAGCATTGTGGATGAATACCACATTATTTTAGGGGATCCAAGCCTGAGAAACATCTGCATTGTGGATGCAAGTTCTGAGGTTCTTGATAATTGTTCATTTTAAGGTGTGTGATCAGAGTTGACTTTAAATTGCTAAACAATGCCAAATTTCAGGAAGTTAGCTTTGTTGTTTTGAGGCATTGATGGATTTTAAATTAAATGTATTTTTTTCTCTCGCTGAAAGGGTTGTAAGACTAGTTCAGTTGGTATATTAACAGAAATTTGACAATCTTCCTCCCTAGATACATCTAAAGGAAATTGAATTCCTCATGAACATATGGTCATACAAAGGGTGTTTTGGATCCCCCTCTTCCAAAAAATACTTACGGCTCTTATATGGTTGTATGCATATCTTCTTTAGGTTTACAGAGAATAACAGGAAAAAACATGCCTCTTATCTTAAATACTCAGTCTGTTCTTCAAAAGCTGCAACAGGCCTTATTTTTGATTTTTGGTTTACTTATTCTTCTGCTTTTGTATGGGGACTTTCCACATTCTGAGTAAGCCACTAATCGTAAACAATTTCATATACTTTGAACAGTGATTTTGTTCAGGATTTGAACCAGCAACCACCCCCCCCATTATGGAATTTTGACCCCTTTTACATGCAGCACCATATGATGGGGAGATCTTTTAAAATGCTTTGCTCTGATAGCAGAGGACCTTTGAACAAGAGTGATTCAGTGCCCGTTCTTCTGATTGGCTGTGAAAACTCATGACTGATGGTCTGTAGCCAAGCCAAACACTCGCCTGCTGAGGGGTGCACTTAGGGTTGGACTCACGAAGGAATGCTGCGAATCCACTGTAGTGGTTTTGAAATTGTACATATAAAACTGCACTGAGTAAGGAATCTGAAGAAAACTCATTTGGTGTGAAAGTAAAAGTTTTGGACTAAAATTTGTAGTCTGCAAAAGACCATAACGTCTTTCCTCTTTCGTTCCGGCAAATGGCCCCCTTTTTTATGAGCCTGCGTGCGTGAGAGCACACACGTGCATTTTATTACTTGATCGCCTTGGGAGACTGAAGGCTGAATTGGCAAATCTTCTTACTTGGGGCAGAGCGTATCTGCTTGCTGGATTAGAAACACGTTGCAGGAGAATGCATTTCAGATATGCTGTGGCACCAACAGGCATAAAATAAGCGGTGATTTGATTTTAATGCCGTTTTGTGAAAGGTGTGGTGGCGTTCTTACGTAATGGCTTGGTGGATAAGGCCCCACTTGTTGCTTGGTAACCTCGTCCCTCCTGCCCATCCCCCCTCCCGTTTTTGGCTCAGAATAGACCATGATCACGCAGCCCGTGAGATTTCATCTCTTCCGCTGAATCTAAGGAGCACACAGTGGCCCCTTCCTGCATCAACCCAGGTGTGTCTGGGGAGGACACACTTTATGAAGTCAAATGCTTCCTAAGTAGAGTGATTTGTTGGTGTGGCTAAAGAGCCACAAACTGAGTGACTTCTCCATGAATAGATGTGAAAATCCCAGATCTGCGTGAGGCACCAGATGAGGTTTTTCCGCAGGAGAGTTCAGTATGGCGGAAATCACGATGATGCCACGGTTGATGCGGGCCGGACCCCGCAATAGATGAGGCAGGCAGGAAGCTCGCAGTGATGCACATACACATGCTTGAGGGAGATTCAACGCTGCAGCAATATAGATTAAATTAAATCAGTGCAGTAAAATAACAGTTCAGAAATGTAATGAGAGATGCATTACTAAGTCATTGGGTCAGTAAGTGGGTGCGCTTCAGTCAGATGTGCTCGATTATTAATGAGTCCTGTCTTTTAATGAATGCTGTATGGATGGCACAGTTGTGATTCTCAGCACTGAGAGAGAACCTAATTGAGAAAGTGGTCAGAATCCAAGTGCTGAGGTGATTTTTAGAGAAAAGGAGAATGGCATGAACGTAAACAGGTTTCTTTCCTGTGCGCCTGGAGTAGCATGGTATATTTTCACCACCTGAAGGGGGAGACATTGCTTCACTGTTTGCTGACCAACTTGCTCGCAGCTCCTTAACATGAAAAGCTGTGGTGTTCTTTCACTGTGAATCAAAACTGGCTGGTCTGCTTTTTTTTGTGGAGTTCCCTTGCTTACAGTGCGTGTTTCACTTCTCTAAGCCAGTTGCACCATTTTTGAGTCTCTTTTAGGGAAGGGTGCAGTGTGCGTTTTTGTACAAGTGAATTGATGGATTTCACGCTTTTTTTCAATACTGTAGGTGTGCTCTCACACAATGTGTAATATACATGTAATTTTTTGGGTGTGCAGTAATCCCGATGGAAGATGGCGAGAGGTGCCTCTTGTGGCATCGTGTTCCTATATTTAGTACCACTCCCCATCCTGAAGTTTGGCTGGTTCAAGCGCACTGTCTACACTTTAAGATTTCACATCAGTTTCTCTCATCTCAGCCTGCAGAGCCTAAAAGGCCTGATAAGTCACTTGTGAAAGGCTGCCAAACCTCAAGGTGCATTGCCTGTGTAGGCTTGTGTGTGAGGCCCTGTATTTTTTTTTGTTTTTTTTTTCTTCTCCCGCTGTTGCTGGGGTAACAGTGATGTGTGGCTTTTTTCTTTTTTTCAATGAGACCTGGTGGCTGAGCCGTCTTATTGGTGGAGAGTGCTGCCACTGCAAAATGACTGGATGAATTTGAACCTATCCGGTCGCGGATTTTCCCTAAAGCCATGACAACAGTTGTAGGAAACTTTAACGTTAGGAAATGTAGCAATGAGGCATGCAGCCATTGATAAACGTTTTTGTTTTCACATGGCAGTTAGTACATTTTTACCCTTTTACCCATAATTATCTGATGTAGAAGCTCTGGTGAGGGAGGCCTAAATCTTTTGACAAGAATTGTAACCGACGATCCACCCAAATGCCTGTTCACTTACTCCAGCTTTTCTAATCTTGAGCCTGGGGTCTGGCTACTCTGGGACTCTTTGTCTATCTGATCTCTTGTCATCACCTTAGCGTTTCGAAGAAAGCCGTTACTCAATCGTTCAGAACATTTCTGTCATTTTCTGGACGTCATTCAATCCAGCCCTGCCAATGCCACGCGCTATCAGGTTGTTACTAAGAAGCAATTCGATCCGGGTTCACTCCGTGTCCCTTGAGCGTTGTTGGTTGGTGTAAATAAACACACCTTCCGGATTCGGTGTTTCCGAGAGCCCCACCAGCTTGAATGGCTAAAGATGCTGTGGGAAGATACACTTGGTTACTAGTGCGCTATTGGGGGTTTAGAGTCATGGGACTGTCGGGTGCTGTCCCACAGCTCTGAGGACTCTAAGCCAGAATTTTCCATCTGCGTTTTTTTTTCTTTTCTCGCAAATTGTTCTTAAGATGAACTTAACTGTAGAATGCACCCCCCCAGCAAATCATTTTGCCATCCAGTGGCAATTCCAGTAATCACTGCCAGATGAGAACAAATTTCCTCCTTGAGAACTTTTCACATTGAACTTGAAGCTGTCTAGCTTAGTCTAGTGATAGTTCGTCTGGAAAATCGGTGCATACAGCTGCCTGTTTGTGGTAATAGTGGGGTAGCAGTTAAGACAGATTTAGGTGAATAGTTAAACATGTTAAAATAGAGCCTTTCCAAAGGCAACAATTTAAAGGCTGAAACTGTAGATTTAAAAATGTATCTCTGATAATACTGTAATAAGTAAGATTATTTTCCTCCTGGCTTGTCTTTAGTGCAGGATCAGGAAGGGAGTACATTTAAAGCATACTTTAAACAGGGTGTTCATTCATCAACCCCCCCACCCGGGCTGTTTAACACAGTGGCCTCCAGTTTTGGTTCTGAGAAAAAGGCCTTGGCTAAATACCACTGGGCTGATCCAAATAAAGCAGCCAGCGAGCCCAGCTCCTTTCATGTCCACACCTGGGGTGCTTAGATCTGAGAGACCTGACCCCAGACATGCCAACCGCTTAGTTATTAGTGGCTTGTTTGCTCGACACAACAATCCGACTAACTTTTTGATTGCCAGGCCTTGCATTGGTACCCTGGCCCTGGGAATACTGCCAAACATGCCCGGCACTGCTACCTGAGGGTTCTTTCAGAAGTCGGCTGCTTTTGAAAGACCTTTCCCAGATGCCTCGGTGTCTGTGCGGGCAGGCCACTAGCTGCCTACATCTGCATGCCCCAGCTGCCCTCAGACTGGTGATATGGGCCACCCCGCGGCCTTCTCACCAACCTATAATCAGTTTGCATTGCCTCTGCATCGCTGGCATGTGGTTGAGTGTTTCTGTTCCTCCCCCTGCCCCCCTTGCTTGGTGTTGCACACGCGCAGTGGGAACAGGCCACATTCTCCACATGGCGCTAAGCCACTTGCACAGCTCCGCTGTGGGCAGGCAGCAGATTAAGGCGAGGCAGACGCAGCTGCGGTTAAGGCAGCCTGAAAGAGCAGACCCAAGACAGGACGTGGGCGCGCAGCCGGCTGCCTGGGGCCTCCTTTGGGCCTGACGGGGCAGACGGAGGTGGAGTTCCGGCACATTCTCACGTCCCTCCTCTCCTCTGCGTCTCTCCCCAGGCGCCTCACTGCAGGACCTGACGGAGCAGTTCACTCCCCCGCAGATGGCGCCCTTCATGCTGGTGAAGATGCTGGAGGCCATCGAGAGAAAAGGTGGGTGTTGGGAGTTCTGGAGCTTCTGCTTCGAGCCAGTGTGTTCAGATGTGTTCCGTGTCACTATATGCATGAATGTATCATGAATCAATTAGCATCTTTTGGTGTTTCTAGGTTTGGAGAGTCCTAGCCTCTACAGGACATTTACGGCCGGCAATGGGCTGGACGTCAGGCAGTGTTTTGAAAGCGGTGAGTGACTGTGTAGAGCCAGGGTGACCCTCAGCCGCCTTTGTCATTAGGGGGTGTTCTTAGAGGGGAGGAGGTCTGGCATATGGTTTCGCTGTTGCTGGGACGCTTGCGGAGACGTGCCTGTGTCTCCACCCCAGATTCCCCTGCCGCTGAGCTGGAGCAGCTGGACCTGCAGGCCCTGTGTGACGGCCTCCGGAGGTACCTGCTCGACCTGCCCCACCCTATCATCCCGGCGGCAGTCTACAGCGACATGGTGCATATTGCTCAAGGTGAGGTGGAGAGACTGGCCCTACAATGGGGATGCTGGCATGGATGGCTTTTCATCTGTGGATACTGCAGTAAGATCAGGCGGCCACAGGAGGGCGCAGTTTGCCTTGGTGCCTGTGCAGGCAGCTCCAACTGTGGGGGACGCATCATGCTGACTGTGCATTCTGTGCCCGTGTTCCTGGAAAAGAAGCACAGCTGCTATTAGCGGGGGCCGCCCCTCACTGTCCCCCAGACGGCACCCGCCACGCCCGGCCTCCTTTTCTGGGAGCTCAGGCTTCCCCATTAGGGTTCTAGCACGACAGGTCGGGTCGCTCATGTGTTCCAACATGTTCCGTCTCTTCACATTCAAGTGTGCAATCAGATGAAAGTTAAACAGCCCCACGAGTTACATAACTGAACTGGTATAGGGGGGTGGGGGTGGGCTCTTAAAGGGCCGTTTGCATACACGTTTGCAAGCCCCGATTAGCTCCTGCCAAGCTGGGGCCCTGGGGTGCCTGTGCTGATATCAGAAGTTAATTATTAGCAGGGACTCGCGGTGCCCTGATCACCACCAGTTTGGACATCCTGTCCCTGTGAGGTGGACCCCCCTGACTTCACTAGGAACAGGATACGTGTGGCTAATCAGTTATCTCCTGTATCTGCAGTCAACCAATTGGCTGCAGGCGCACACTGTGATCAGGAGCTGTGCTCGCGTTGTAATCACTGTCGCTGTTACCTCCCTACCGACTGGCTAGGTCTGTGTGCCCACCCTCACCCTTGCTCCATGTCTCGTTTCGAGATTCCCTGAGCCGGAGTGTGGAAGAATCTGCCGGTGTGCTCCCTGACCGTGCCTACTCGCTGTTCTGCCCGCAGATGTGCCAAACCCGGAAGAGTGTGGACAGCTGCTGCGCCAGGTTGCCCGCTCACCGCCCGTGCCGCCCCAGTACTGGCTCACCCTCCACTGCCTCATCCGCCATTTTTGCCGCCTGTGCCAGGCGACCACCAAGAACCTGCTCAGTGCTCGCGCCCTGGGCGAGATCTTCAGCCCTTTGCTGTTCAGGCATCAGGCAGCCAGGTGGGTCCTGTGGGGGAGGATATGTCCTCGGGGGGCGGCACTGCCATGCGTGCCGGGGAGTGAGCAGAGGACTAACTGCACGGTTTGTGTGTCTGTCGCAGCTGCGAGCCGAGCCCTGAGGCTCACATCAGGATCATTGAGATTTTCATCACTACCGAGTGGAACGAGAGCCAGGCTGCTCCCGGTGAGTTTGTTGGGATGTTGAGCAGAGGGGATTTTGCAGTGGGAAGAGTGAGTTCGGCAGGCCACCGCCACAGCGGAGGGCCTGTCATGCGCATGGTCAGGTGGATGTCTGCAGAGGAACTCGCCCACGCGGTCACCTTCAGGCCTCTTCTCCATCCTGTGAGGGGAAGTGTGTGATTCAGTGACATGCTCAGACATCCAGTCTGAAGTTTTGCGTGTTTCGCTTTTAAGCCTTTAAGTCCATTCAGAGCCGCTTAGCTGTTTGTTTCACTGTTTGCTTAAGGTCACCTGACAAGTTGCTAATAATGCCCCTGCTGACTGCCAGCTATTGATTGCGTCATTCCTCAAAGCCGCTCTGCCTGTTTCTGGTGGGATGTCTGTGTAGCTAGGCCCCGAGTACCTGTTAACTGGGTGAGTGAGGAAGCTCTTTCCTCCCTCTACATTTCTTCCCTCTGGATGTTCCTGCGCGCTTGGGTCTGGTTGTGATGCACTGCATTGGAACATTGTCTTCCCACCCCTTTGCCAAAATTTGACACTGGAAAGTGGGCGGCTACATTTGTGGAGAAATGCAGGACACACATTCATTTTGTGTCACTCTAAGTGAGGATGAATGAACGTTATGGCAACAGTGGCTTTAAGAATTGTTTTGGCACCAAACAGAAATTGAGTTGGCGTATTAACAAGGGTTTGTGATTAATAAGATTTGTTGTAACGAAGAGGGTCCTCCTGAAAGGGTCTTTTTTTTTTTTTTTTTTGCCCCCGCCTTTTTCAGTCCTGAGGTTTGTGTAGGATTTTATGAATGGTGCCCGCAGCTGCCTTGCTGTAGTTCTCCTGCCATGACAAGCTCTCCCATTGACCTTCCTGTCCTCAGTGTGGAGTCCATGGTGTTTTGTTTGCTCACCTACCAAAGCTTTCGATGACATTTCAAGATGTTTTAAGAGAATGAGCTTTTGAAACTGCCTGTTGATTCATGGTTGAAGTGGTGATCATGAGACGTGACACTTGCTTTGACCTTTTAATAGGAAAGGTTGGTTTCGGCATGTGACGTGGTGATAACGGAACCAGGACTGTGACATTGTAAGTTTGTCTCTCTCACTCCCTGGGGACTTTTCAGTGTGATTTATGCAAGTGTTGGTTCACGATGAAATTTATGTACGAACATCCAGTTTGAGCATCACTTGATGCAGCAGCAGAGATGTCATGGGGGTCCATTGTTTGTATGTTCTGTTTTTTGCACTTTAAGCTCAAAACCTGCCCTTGCATCTTCGAGAAGGTGAACGGGTTCGTCTGAACCTCTTTGTTTTGCTTTGCCGGCCACTCTGGTGGACGTAAATGCATGCTGCCAAACATAGTCTCATTGGCATAATATCAGCCTCTGGAAGCAGCCTCAATAGTGACACGAGACGGGCAACCGCAGCAGCGGGCAGAATAATGGCCTGTGTGTATGTGTGTTTTTACAGCCCTGCTCTGCTCTGCCCGCTGGCTCTTTTAAAGGTTTTATTACCTGTTAGGGCCTATTTATACTTGCTCCTGGCATGGGCCAGCCTCAGCTGTCAGTAGTTCGCACCTGCAGGAGCGAGTGGGGGGGTTGAAGCAGTGGTGGCAGGGCGGCCCGGCCTGGCCCACTGGTCTTAGTTCTGTGAGGTGAGCCCAGTCACAAGCAGAGCCTTGATTCTCTAATGTGCTGAACTAGCCCTTCCTGTTCCTTCCTGTGCCTGGCAGGTTGGTGGTGGTGGTGATCTGTTTAGCTTTCGGAGACTTCATAAAACCCGATACATTATGGCCCAAACGTGAACCTGTGTGTGTTCCCATGTGCGTGTAAGGGCCCAGTTACTGGAGTCTATTTTAAGTCACACTGAACCTCCCTAGGATTGGGTTGGCCGCAAATCTCAGGCCGCTCCATAGTGAGCACTTGTTAGTTGACGACAGTTTTCACTTCAGAACGCCCCACTCACTCACCCGCCCTCCCCCTCCCGCCGCACCTACCTCTGCTGCCCCGGAGTGTCCAGCTCAGCAAATATTTGGACCCGTCCAAGTTAATGATAACACCAAGCTCCCCATGAGCTCAGCGGCGAGACGGACCGCGCCGCATTTCAAACGGGTCGACGCAAAGTTCAGCTGGGTAATGATTAACTGACAGGTCAGGCCTTTGGAACCTGTGCAGACGAGCCCCAGAACTTGAGCTCATTGCCTTTGTGGACTGTGCTTCTGGGTAGTCAGATGCAGCACCTGCTGCTCCAGCACCGATCTGACCCTGATCTTTCAGAACCGAGAGAGGAAATAAACCAGGCTTTATTTATTACTTAACAAACCATACTTCTGGACTTGTTTTTGGCACTTCTCTTGGTGGATGAAGTTTACAGTTTACAGAGTGTTTCGGAAGATGCACAACTTGCTGTGTAAGTAACTGGGGATACATACGGCAGATGTATTTTGGGTGAAAGCGGGATGTGCTTCTGTCTGAGGTTCTTAGGTTAGCCATGTTCTGATGAAGCTCCTGAAATGAAGTGGAACATGCCAGTCTGGGAGGAGGGAGCCCTGCTAGTTTTCGGCATCTGACCTGCCCAAGGGAGCTAGGAGAACGAGTTCAGCGGTGTCCCTGGGGGGGGGAGTTTGGACTCCTCTGTCTCTTAGCCTCAGGGCAGGGGTGAAGGTTTAGGGAGGCTGACGTGTCTGTCTGTCTGTCTGCCTGCCTGTCTGGCTGTATATATGTGTGCTTGGAAATGCACTCAGGTGTGGATGTGCAGGTCTTTGACTGGAAAGATGGCTAGAAAGAGAAACTGGGTTATTTCCCTGCTTGAGCTGCCATTGCCTGCTGTGGAGGAAAAGTTGCATTAGGAGAGTTTACTATATAGGGCCGGTTTCCTGAGGTATGTTTCGGAAAATGTTTTTGAAAATATTTAATTTATGGGAAGAAGAATAGGTCAGTATTGTCCTGTGAATTTATGGGTTTGGGTATTGGATCTTTACTGGGATCTTTTGTCCCAATGTGTCTCACTGGGTCAGACTAAAGCACCTTCATGGGACTTTGTGTTGTCTGCATGCCGTAACACAATATTTACCAAACTGGTTATACTGCTGTTTTGAAGGAGAATACTCAATCTCCAGTAAAGTCCACTGCGTGGACCTGGTGCGGGGGTCTCTTTCCCAACCAGCCGTTGTCAAAGGAGAAGATAATGCCCCCCCAAAACTCCCCAGTCCCTTTTTAATCTACTGGGAACTGCGGCTATTTTTGTGTTGGGGGCCGGGGCGGCCAGCCTCCTGAATTTCCTCGGTGTCACACTCGGGGATTACGGTGGAGTTTCAGAGGCGGTGGTGGCGGCAGTGCTGACCTGGCCATACGTTACCGCGGCAGCCTACGTGCCGGGCCAGCACAGCTGCTTTTGTCTCTGTGCCAGCAGTGGGACGGACAGAACCAGCACGGGGGGAGGGGTGGAATCAACCTGAGAGAGATCTAGAAGGAGAGAGAGTGAGAGGGGGGAGCGGGATAAGTGGTTACAGCCGTTCTTTATCTCGCTCAGATGCGTCTCTCTTCAGTCTTTTCGAAACCACGTTGCCGGTCGGTCAGTCAGTGTGCGCTCCGCCACACCCTCCTGATTATGGGTCACTTTGCACCGGGAGGTGGCTTGTGCGTGTGTGAGTGAGGCCGTGTGTGCTGAGCCCCGCGCTGCCAGAGCGACTGAGCAGGAGTCTCTGAGCCTTTCAAATGACATCATCGCTCCGAGGAAATGAAAGATGCAGTAGCAGGCGGGAGTGGCCTGGCGAACATACCGTGACTCCATTGGCCAGGGTAAGTGATGTAATGCATCACTTTTAAAATGAATTCCAAGACACCCGTACAAAGAAAGGGGCTTGCTCCTCACACTACTGTGCACCTTGTCAGCTGGATACGGGGTCGTGTTTGGTTTTATTTGCACTTCTCAAATGTACAACACGGTTGTGATGGTGGACCTCAATGCTGAGAATGTCAGTTCAGAACCCGGCTTTGGGATGGATTTGCTCTTTTATATAGAGATGGATCCTCCAGGTAACACTGCATGCGACGGACATACTCTTTCTCACGACCTTTCCTTCGGGCCACGGGGGATGCGGCTCGGCTGGTCGCGCTGACCAGCTTGGGGAGTTGGAGCTGTTTTGAATTTATATTATGTTGGTCCCTGTGCTTCTGCTCAGCCACATGACGTCGGCTCTGCTGGCCGTGCACCTGGACTTCTGTGTGCTTGCGTGCATGTGTGCGAGTGCGATCAGGCATGCCAGCCGCTGTCGCTGGGCTGAGATACAGCGTGGCGGATTGTCACCGGGCTTGCGTGCCGCTGCGGGCCGCGCTTCGCTGAAAATGCGGAATGAGTAAGGCAGACAAAGACATGCAGATCTCGGCTGGGTTAAAAATAGCTCGCCGTTTTCCGCCACCTCACACTTTGGAGAGGCTCACCCATGTAGTAAATGTCACTGGTCTGATTAGTGTGTCAAACGCAGCAGTCGTTTCTTTTTCAGTTGGGGTGTTTTTGTGTGAAACTGAAGGGAAGGATGGTGTCAGACCTGTTCTGACGCGCTTTATGTCTCAGGTGTACTGAGTGCCATGCTACTCGGCCGTCGATTCAAGCTTTTGTATCCGGGGCTAAACCCTTCTCTGGCAGAAGTTTTAATGTTTCGCCTTCGCAGTGGTCTTATCTCCATCTCTGCGTCGGCGGCTGTTAATTTCAGCATGACTGCCACGGATCGCGCCCTGAGAGTTGCATGTTTTCATGTGAGCGACAGATGGCGCTTACTCCCCACCATGATTTATGGCCACGTCTCACCCATGGTGTGAGAGAATGAGTGTGGCAGACGGTTTGGTTTTTAGTGAATGGCGTGCCCTTCGTCTGGCTCGCTCTGTCGTCCTCCTCACCGGTAGATGAGCATCTGTGCTCTTCCTGATTTTTTTATTTATTTTTTTCTTTTTTTCACCAGGCACTTTTGCAGAATGTTGTGCTGCTGTGCTTTTAGCTTATCCTTCTGTCGTTTTAACTTTGAAATGGCCATTTCCTGCTTATTTCCTGCTTCATTCTTGCGAGTTGGCTGAGTGGAAAATGTCACTCTCATCTTGCAGCCCTGCCTCCTAAACCTCCGAAGCCCACGCCGAGCGCAAACAACGGTATGAACAACAACATGGCCCTGCAGGACGCTGAGTGGTACTGGGGGGACATCTCCAGGTAAGTTTGGCCTCTTCCTCGCCCTTCATATTGGCAGCCCAGGATGCCATTAACCGTCAATCGACCCAGTTTCTGCAACGGCATGAAGTTGGGGAAAGTTTTGAGTCTTGTCCCTGCTTCAGAAATGATCTCGCAAATGCAATCTGCAGGAAATTGCTAAGCAATAAGTGATGTACAAATTGAAAGCAGAATGGCTGCTTTAGTGTTCCTGATGGGATTCACAAAGGCTGAATGAGCCCCTAAAATCAAGACTGATGTGCCGTGGCGCTGTTCCTGAAAGTGGTTGGTCATAATTGAGCTGGCTGAATACCCTAACACGCAATGGGACAGGCTTTTTCTGGATGTGCGGCTGTCAGTATGACCTCTGTTGCAGTCCCATGTTTTATTGTCTTGCTAAAGGCAGGCTCTGTCCAATGTTTTTGCAGAGAGGAGGTGAATGAGAAACTGAGAGATACAGCAGACGGTACATTTTTGGTTCGAGATGCTTCTACCAAGATGCATGGGGACTACACACTGACACTGAGGTACGCCTTAACTTATTTCCCTTTCCGTCACAGTGATGGAAATGTCTCCATGTGTTATGCTAAAGAGCCATAATGGTTTATCTTCTCTTACAGGAAAGGGGGCAACAACAAACTTATCAAAATCTTCCATCGTGATGGGAAGTATGGCTTCTCAGACCCTCTGACTTTCAGCTCTGTGGTGGAGCTCATAAATCACTACAGACATGAGTCCCTGGCACAGTACAACCCCAAGCTAGATGTGAAGCTCTTGTATCCAGTGTCAAAGCACCAGCAGGTGAGTGCAGCACAGACCCCATTAGGTAAAGCAGTGTCGATCTTTACCTTCACACAAATCTCACTTTTCTGTTTGGTGTCTAAGAGGGGTTCACACAAGAAGTTTTGAGCTTCCACAGGACTGATTGGGGTGAGCAGCTGTGACGTTTCGTTTGCACTCTTCTGGCCACAGGATCAGGTGGTTAAGGAGGACAACATCGAAGCAGTGGGGAAGAAGCTGCATGAATACCACCTGCAGTACCAGGAGAAGAACAAAGAGTACGACAGGCTCTATGAGGAGTACACCAGGACATCCCAGGCAAGTGTCCATTTTTGTGGAAATGCAGAGCCACCTGGAGTGTTGAGTCTCCCGCTGGCTGTGCACAGTCGTAGCTTGACGTTACCCATGTCACCTTCAGGAAATCCAAATGAAGAGAACAGCCATCGAGGCCTTCAACGAAACAATCAAAATATTTGAGGAGCAATGCCAGACGCAGGAGCGGTACAGCAAGGAATACATTGAGAAGTTCAAGAGGGAGGGAAACGAGAAGGAGATCCAGCGGTAAGCCCAGAGCCATGGCGTACTTTCCAGTCCCTGAATGTGTCTGAGGGTGTCTTCAGTCACCCGACGTGACTGTAAACCCGCATGGTGATCACTTTTTTTTTTTTTAATTTTTTTGCCAGGATCATGGTAAACTATGAAAAGCTCAAGTCACGCATCAGTGAAATCGTGGACAGCAAACGGCGTCTGGAGGAAGACCTGAAGAAACAGGCGGCCGACTACCGAGAGATCGACAAGAAGATGAATAGCATCAAGCCCGACCTCATCCAGCTGCGCAAGACCAGAGACCAATATCTAATGTGAGCGACTAGCCTTCCCCTCGGCTGTGTTTCTGGGGCGCTGTTCAAGGGCGACTCCTTTCCTCGGTGGTCTGACGGCTGAGTTCTGTGTTGCAGGTGGCTCACGCAGAAGGGGGTACGGCAGAAGAAACTCAACGAGTGGCTGGGAATCAAAAATGAAAATGTGGAAGAGTACGTATCATCACTTCTTGCACTCTCACCATTTTGGGGGGTGACTCGTGTCCCGTACGTCCCGTCATCGTTGTCCTCTATGCCTTACAGTCAGTACTCCACGGTGGATGACGACGAGGACCTTCCACATCATGACGAGCGCTCCTGGAAACTAGGCAACATCAACCGAATCCAGGCAGAGGCTCTGCTCCGGGGAAAGAGAGACGGAACATTCCTGGTTCGGGACAGCAGCAAAGCTGGCTGCTATGCCTGCAGTGTGGTGTACGTATCCGCTTCATTACTGGCACTCATGGGGGGCCAATGTGCTGCTCTCCCTGTTGGTGACAAATTTCCCGATGTGTGAAGTACATCTGAGAAGGTGTCAACTTTTTAGTTATGGTGGTGTTCATTGTGTGATTCGGCGAAATTGCCCATTCTAACGACACACTCCTTCTCTCCCCAGTGTCGATGGCGAAGTGAAGCATTGCGTCATCAACAAGACGCCCACCGGCTATGGATTTGCGGAGCCCTACAACTTGTACAGCTCGCTGAAAGAACTGGTGCTGCACTACCAGCACACGTCGCTTGTACAGCACAATGACTCTCTGAATGTCACGCTAGCGTACCCTGTCTATGCGCACCAGAGGCGATGAGTGCCGGCATCAGCGTTGGACTTGTGATGCGAGACTGAGAGGGCCTCATGGGGAAGAGATGGCCTCCTTTGGGCCCACGGAAACATCCGGAAGTGGTCTTCGTCCCTTACCAGGGGAGGTCAGACGTCTCAGCGACAGACTCTTAATGAGTGTCGGGCGGTGAATGTAGTGTCGCTTCTCTCGTGCTCTCTGGGGGGGAGGGGGGAGGCAAATAAAGCACATTACCGTCCCGACACCGCTGGGCTGTCTCCTAGGAGGGAAGGCACAGGGGCCTTTTCTTAACGGTGCTTGCTGTTTTCAAAGCTTTACCAGCTGGAATGTCAGATGCTGATAACCCCGGGGTGCTTTGTTTTTGTTTTGTACAGCCCCCACCCACCCGCCCACTTTTTCATCTTTTTCCAGTGTGCGTGCGTGCGTGACCAAAACTCTCGATGCAGAACTGTGTCCCATGTCAGGACGGACGAGCGTTCGTTGGCATACCTTGGGTCAGCTGATAAATGTAGCAAGAAGGCACTTTGTTTTTTGTATACGGAATATGGACAGTGTTGTGCGCAGAGGTCCCTGTCACAGCGAGAGCACTGCAGGATCCCTGCTTTGTTCTTTTCCTTGGAAGCATTATGGCGCAAGCAGGACGTATGGACAGGATTTAAAATGGACCTGCCATGTGACCCATTGTACATATTGTGGGGAGAGCATCAAAGTGATTAAACCAATAGTGCAGTACCAAAAATGTCCAGGTCCTTTTTGGTTTTAATGCTATTTCTGCTATGCAATTCTGTATTTCCTGAAAGCTGTTAACTTTTACATGTGGCTACCCACAGTATAAGCTTGTTTTTACTTTTTTGTCATGTCCACATCCAAGATATTTTAAGTGTCAAAATGGTAAGAGATTGGCTTGAAAAGTTGAAAAAAAAGTAAAAATAAAGAGATTACGTACTTGATCATTTAATTTTTCAGTGATTAGTCTGAAGTCCACTGTATTTTTGTTTTGTTTTATTTTTACTTTAATGTCATTTTTTTTCCTAGGCAGAGCCTACTGAGGATTTATTTGTAAGCTGCTGAATTGTCAATAAATATTTCGTTTCAGAAAAGCTACCCCTAATGTTTAAGTCCTGGGTTATTCCTGAAGGACAGATGATCTGAGGGTTTAACTACAGTCAGATGCTTGTTACTGTTGGCCCTTCTATGTTGAAAATGCTAGTGTTCACTTGTCTGGAACCATCTCCATGGCGATTACAAAATAACTATTTTAATGTGTGGGGGGGGGGGGGGGGGGGGGGGGGGGGGGGGGGGGGGGGGGGGGGGGGGGGGGGGG
>JAODLD010000124.1:2234879-2259520 GCA_026781065.1 Mormyrops boulengeri
TCAAGATCGGTATTGCGCAACAATAGGGAGATGGGGACCCCCCCCCCCGAATATTGACAGGTATTTCGCACACTGGTTAAAATTCTAGCAACCCCTCAAATGATGTAAAGTCACCTGATATTAAAAAAATAGAAATTTGCCATAAGACATATTGTGGAATCCATTGTATTACAAGACCTGCTAGGGGTGACATGGAATATTAATGGAATATTAATTTCCTTTGCTAAGCTAGCTATTTTTTGCTAAACATCTGTCCTACTTCGGTACCACTGAGGAGCGTTTGCTTTGCGAGTGGATGGTCTGCATTCCTCGGGTCTCTTGTGTATTCATAACAATCAGCTAAACCCCTTTCCCTGCTCAGAAAACCCAATTTGTCTTTAAGCACTTTGCACCAAGTCTGTAACACCTGCAGTTTGTTCAACATGTGCATCAGCACGTTTTAAAGGAAAATGACACCCTTGACATATTCTAAATGTTTCATATGGCTTCCCCTATGTACTGAGTATAGGGTGTAAAATTGCCCACCCTGATGAACGCACCAAGCCAAATACTGATTTTACTCACTCGTTGGTCTCTTGCAGTGATATTTAATTATGTCACATTTGATCATTTCCATTTCAAAAAGAGTTACATTCCTGCAAATTGCTTTACATACAGGTCAGCCTAGCTGTGCCTCAAGGAAGACACACGATCAGCCTGTCTGCGCAGCAGAAAGTAACTCGTAGAGCTGGTAGTTTCACACTCTGCACCGCTTCAGCCGAAGTAATGTGCAGTCCTCGCCTTACTAACTTCATGGTCTCCTGAAATGATGTTGACATTTAGCCCTACTGGAGGTTGCAAAGCAACAACATGCTTTTTAAGCTTTGAGTCAGTTCTGACCTAAAACAAGGACACGGTCAAGGAGATGCAGCAGGCTACCAGCAAAGCTGGATTGTGTTCCAAATGATCGATTGGGGTTTAGGTCTCTTTCAAAGAGTAACTGGAGCTTAACATTTGGAGCCGAAGCGGTCATAGGAAAAGCCCCACCAGCTATGCTCCCAGTAACATTAACCAGTCAAGACAGACTTGCCCAGTGGTAGATCATCCCTGATGGTTAGGGTTAGTTTTACAGTAAGTCATTGAGAAAGATATGAGTAGTGATGATAGTGATAGTTTAGAAACTGTTAGTGTTCAAGTTTCAGTTCAACTTTTATAGCCCCGCCAGTATGTTTTTTTTGGGGGGGGGGGAGGGGCGGCAATGATTCGTCAATTCCACTCCCCAAAACTAAATATTGGTCCCCCTCAGCACCACACTGACATTCATGATTAGAATCCAGGAATGCTTCAGCTGACATCTTAACACAGAGATTGGCGAGATGCTGCAGAAGGCAATGGCCCCCGTCCTGTACACAGGACATGGAGTCATTTGAATGCTTCTGATGCTAAGTGAGGTGACTATCTACAATGCATCCCTACTACGCCTCTAACATCATTCTTTTGGACATCATACACAGGCCAGGTCACTAAGAATCAAAGGACAACAGAAATGCTACGCTAATGGCTAACACGCTTCATTTAAGGGTTTGGTGAATCAGGCTCTGAGATGTCTTGCCAGAGTTAAGTCGTACAAATATGACAGCTCTGCCCTATAATCCAAGCTCTGGATATGATGCTGTTGACGAAGCAATGCTTCAGAGCCTAATACTTACATTATGAGGTTCTCCTGTCTGCTCCAGGAAAGGTCTAATCGAAATTCTCTGAGGAGCAACTGTCACAATTTATTAGATTGGCCAGCTTTCTTGTGAGGAAGGATGGACCTTCTTTTCATCCTCAGGGCTGTGTTATCAGAGACGTGGATCAATACGAATTTATCATGGAATGACAAGCACTCCATATGAGGCCCTCGTTGACCACGTATGCACTGTCCAACACTTGTCTGAATTTCAGAGCTAATGTGATTCATCAGCAGAAATCTATTAGCATGTTTGAGCATAGCTGGTCAATCCTAATTCCCTGACTTGGTTCAGACGACATAAACCTAGATCAAGCTTTAGAGTTGAAGACCTGATACCATGATGTTATTATATGCATGGTCAAGTCTCTCAACATGCTATTGCTGGGATCAGCGTGGGTTTCACCATATGTACTTAAAACCATATTTTAAAAATATAATGTAGTTCTAGCCTGCCAATATTCCGGCCAAATTGGTATTTACTAAAAGAACAAAAAAAAAATCGTTAAAAAAATGCAGTCACTGCCTAATCTCACAAGCCAAGTTTATCTGAGAAATTTCATTTATACATGATGTCGAAGTTAAGCGGTATTATCGTGCTATTATTTATTTTCACAGCGGAACTCTAGAACATAACAGACGTTATTGCATTCGGTAATTAATGATTTGATGCCGATTGTCTCCACGGACCCTAATAAGCGGTGAGGAGGAACCTGGAGCACATAAAATCTCTCAAGAGCTCTTAAGTGCCCAAATACCCATCTTCCTGTTGAGCCAAGCGAAATTAAATGATTTTATTTGGATTTCTGCATTTGTGACTCAGGTTAAAAATAGCTGGATTGCATTTTAAATTGAACTGAGAATGAAATATCATCTTCCCCTGTCTTATTTCTCATATTGTCTAATTTTGCAGCCCAGTGAAACCAAGGGAATGGAACAAAAGCCATAATATTACAGAATTAGTGCCAGATGCGATATAAACGCTTTTTAGGAAATTGAATTTTGTAAGAAACGGAGAATGCGCATCCACTCAGCCATAGATGATCGAGCTTCTATCGGAAAGCTCGACCTGGAAACATGTAATGAGGTGTCTGGGTAGAATGAAGAAACATTTAAAACCACTCCCATTGAAACTATTCAGATTCAACAATAAAGAATTTTACCAATATTTACAGATGGTTTAACAAACTGAATTTATTTTAAAGCAGTCAGACCCTGACCAAGATATATGGTTAGAAGATGGAAGGATAAGACAGATTTGAATACGTCAATCTGAGAGCATAAAACCAAATGTACTTCAGTTTTGGTTCCCTAAGTTTGCATTGAGCTCAAGTGTTGTTCAGTAAACAAACATATTAAGTTCCATAATGTGGGGAAATATAGAGACAATTAGTCTACACTCTGCACAAGACATGAGTTCTATGAGCAAGGAATACAGAGAACTATAATATAGTGCTGAAACTGGTTGAGTAAGACCAGCTCAAGGTTCAAAGTACGAGTCTGGAGGTGTGGAGATCCAGGGGAGGAGGACGGGATTTAGAGACAAACAGTTGTTAGTTAATGTTTGGCAGATGGTCCCCTGGAGCACACTGCACCAGGTCATTAACACGTCATTTCCTGCGTCATTGCGTAACTGTGCTGCTCACTAGCCAAATAACATGCATTTCACACATGAATCAGTATAGTTATATTCCCCCACCACTAGAGGCGCTATAGCAATCACTCACAATGAGCGCCCTTGTTATGTGGAACCCCATTTGGCTTGAAAACAAGCAGGAGGCATTGTATCTTTCCAAATGGGACGGCTTCTTGTGTCTTCGGTGGTGGCTGGTGATATGACACCGTTGTTATCCTTTGGACTAGAGCATGGCAGGCATTAATTATGGTGAAGCGATCTTCACTTCCAGGAAGAGGATTTGTCCGAGCTGCCTTTAGCTGGCGACATCGCCAACAGGCCGCTCTGCTTGGCATATGCGGCGTCCTCCGCCTCGCCTGCAGACGGGCCCTCTGCCCAGGCAGAAGCAGCCACGGCTCAGAATCCCACAACCAGCTGGGCTGTTAGCCGCATCGTGGAAAATTCATGCTGCCTCGTCTTACGTCTAAGTCCAACTCTTCAAACAAATGACGCAAAGCAAATTTATATGACATTTTTCATTCATCAACATATGTGGCCCAAATTTTTTAGGGAGCAAAACGACCATCTTTATTTCCCATCTGAGTGCAGTAGCTGATTAAAGGGAATATGTATGTAGTAATGGTGATCACGATGATGATCATGATGAAGATTATGCTCTACAGGCATTTTACAGCATTATGGTAGTTTATACAACTCAAACAGTTGCCTTGTTAGCTAACAAGTCTGCTTTGTTAACTAGCAGGTTACCAACTGTCCCACACAGAAAAGGACAGTTTACAGTTCTCTGTATCTGACTGATCAAGCTGCTCACTACTGGTCCTTCAGTAACCCAACACTTTGCTTTGTTCTGTGTTTACACCCGTGGTGTTTTCATACAAGACTCGAGCCAGTAAAAAACGCTGCTTAAAAAAAAGGATTCAATTGATCAGTTACAATAGTTTTGTTTTGAAATGAGACCTGATGTTGTTGGCTGTTTGTGCATCACGGGCAGGCACTGTGTAGGCTGTCCCGACTGTGTGTGGGGTTTGCCTGTCCTCCCTGTGTCATTGTGATGGTTTCATCTGGGTACTGTGCTTTCTTCCTAAAGCCTAAATACTCACAGTTAGGCATGTGGCATGTAACGGACTGGCACTCCATCCAGTTAGGACGTACCCTTGACTTTTCCCCTATATATGCTTCCTGGGACAGGCTCCAGACCACCCGGATGACTGAGCTGGATAAACAGCTCATCAATGTCTTTTCTGGGGAAACCCAATCAGTTTAATCCACTCTGTTTATAAAAGATATATCGAATTTCGTTCACATGCAGCAGAAAGTTCCTACATGTCAATCCGTGTTATATGAATCATTTAATAAATTAGGAAAGAAGATGCAAATCCACACCGGGCGATTTCAGTAACTACCGGATTTGCGTAATCATTCGCGGCCAACCGATCCTGCTCGCAACCAGCAAGCCGTAAAAACTGCACTTTTGTCATAGAAATTAAATTGTCAGTTTTATTGTCTTATATGTGAATCGCATTCTCTTTTATCAACAAGCCAATGGCTTGGATGCGATGATTCGCGTGAATCATTCCACGGGATAAACCAGTTTAATCATTTGGTCTTTTAGAGACTCTGTGATCCGTAGCAGATGTCTGCTGGGTGGGAATAAGCCGACTTGCGCTCCGGAGCGGCATCCGCGGCTCGCCGACGCTCCGTGCTCAGGGGGTTACCTTCCTTTGGCCGGCCGATCGCTCGCCAAGGCAAGCCGGAGTTATTTTTGAACCCCGCGGTCATTTTCCATCCTTACATTAATATACGCCATATGGGATATAACGTCACATCACACCGACAGGCTCTGCCTCAAGGCAGATGGGAAGCAGAGTTACTTTTCCGTGTGTTGTGTGATTCTCGCATGAACGGAATGATATATGATGACTAGAATGCATAATTATTATAATACATTTATCCTTGTGTTTTCCGTTCCAGGTTTTCAGATTTATACAATTTTATACACTTAATTCAATTGTGGATTTTTTATTTCATTTCAAAATTTTGTAAGATAATCTAGTGAGTCTAGTGTTACTAATACTTTGACGCACAGTAAAATATATTAAGGTGGAATTTATTGACCCCAGGGGGAAAGTTGTGGTGCATACCAAAGCAAGCAAGAATGTAGTGCACAGATGAACACATACACACACACACACACACACACACACACACACACACAGTATCAATTAGACAAGTTATTACTGATAATACCCATCCATCCATCCTCCAAACACTCATCCTAGTCAGGATGGAACATTGGCGTGAATTATGGTCCTGGAGGGACGGGGGAGTTGTAACCCTCCAATGATCAAAACCAGGCAATACAACCCCCTGGACCCCCTTAAATGGGTGGAGAACTCAACCCCCCAATACTCAATCGAAAGTGATGCCCTTGCGTGGGAGCTAGAGCCCAAGGCTGGATGGTATGCCATTCTACTGCAAAATTCACACACAGCCATGATGGTATTCAAACTGGAGGTATGGAGTGCCAGTGCTAAGCACGGAGCCACCAAACAGCAACAATTAAGACGGGATCAGCTACATTATGCTATAAATGTTTCACCTACAATAAGCCATCGACTCCCACAAGTCAAACGACTCTCCCTGCTACTATATCGAAGCTTTTGAGAAATTAGCTAATGATTATTGGTTACCGATGAGAACTTGCAGGGGCAGCTTTTCATCGTTCCCAGGAATCTAACCCCCTTAACCCGCTCTTCTGTTCCTAATGTTGAGACGCAATCCAACAACCATAAGAACCGCTGAGTGAACTTCTAGCCAGATGAATTTACACCCTGTACACTCCCCTTACACTAGTACTTACTACCCCACTGAAAATAAATCACATAGGATTTTAAAATATCATTGTTATCATTACATATGTTTTTTGTACCCTGGTCTAGACAGCCAGGCAATAACTTATCATCCCAGATATGCCCTTCATTGGGGGGGATGTGTTTGTGGCTCAGTGGGTTACATCACTGTGCCTATGATCTGAAAGTCACTGGTTTAAATCCCAACGTCCGCAGAGTGATTTCAATGTTGGCTCCTGAGCAAGGATCAAACCTCCTTGGTTTGGAGGGAGGCAGTGTTGGAAAATAAAACTATAAAATAGAAAAATACTGATTATGTGATTACAGTGAGCCGAGATAAACAAAGAGCTCCTGGACTACCCAGTAAATTCTCCTGTACAATTAATACAGCATGTGAGAAGGGAACGACAATCAAAGGGTCACCATTAGAGGCCGTCACTCTGGGGCCATGGTAATGTTTACAAGCTCAGCCTGAATTAGCAGTCGAGTGCTGGAGGCTAAACGCCCCTGATATCACGCTACTCAATAAACGTTTATCCCAACAACATCAACATTTTCCTCAAAATTACACACTTCCTCATGCATTAATAGTAAATCATTAGTTGACATGGTCTTACAAAACGTAGAAGGACAAGACGTTAAGGGCTGTTTTCTCATCATACACATAATACTTTATTGTAACACCTTAAAAAAAACACAAGCCGTCAGAAGTACTGTTCATTTCACCCTGGCCTTGTGTAGTGCTGAATAAAATATATACCACATCATGTCCTAGAGGAGCAAGCCTTCCTGGTCAGGGATCTGCAAGTACTTCGTTATGTTAATCCAGCTGCATCGGCCAGTACCTGAAAATGAACCGAGAAGGGGCTCTAATTCATCCATCCACACATCCAGCCGTCTTATCCTGGTCAGAGTTACAGGGGGCTTTAAGGGTATAATTACACACCCTGGGAACAGAATTTTCCCTCATAAAAATGTGTTTAGTAAATAGTGCCCATGTCTGATTTGCACTTTGCTGTTGGCTTCCATGCTCGCGGAGGGTTCCACTTAGCCAAGGGTCCCCAGTGCTAGTCCTTGGTCAGCATTCCACTGGACCAAGGGGGTCTGGGGGAGGGGTATGATTTATTTTCATATAAACTATATATTTTAAAGCCATACCTTTTCTTATGACCCCTGACATCGTAAGAAATGGCTAAAGGCATTGGTTGACCAGTTTTACCATCAGCACCCCCAGGCAAGTTTTACTGGCCTGTGAAATTTTCACACAAACTATGTCCATCTGCAGACATCAAAGCAGTGGGAGTCCCTACTGCAACTGAGCTGCCGGCTTTGGATCTTAGGATCATTGCAGGGATTTTAGAAAATGACACATTCAGCCATATGACAAATGGCACATACAGCCTATTTCAAGCAGGACAGGCAGCCGTATGTCCAGCAGCATGGAAGGCCGTGTGTGAAGCAGCACGGACGGCCGTGTGTCAAGCAGCACGGACGGCCGTGTGACAAGCAGTGGCCGTGTGTCAAGCAGCACGGACGGCCGTGTATCCAGCAGCACGGACGGCCACGTGACAAGCAGCACGGACGGCCGCGTGTCAAGCAGCACGGACGGCCGCGTGACAAGCAGCACGGACGGCCGCGTGTCAAGCAGCACGGACGGCCGCGTGACAAGCAGCACGGACGGCCGCGTGACAAGCAGCACGGACGGCCGCGTGTCAAGCAGCACGGACGTCCGCGTGACAAGCAGCACGGACGTCCGCGTGACAAGCAACACGGAAGGCCGTGTGCCCAGCAGCACGGACGGCCTTGTGACAAGCAACACGGAAGGCCGCGTGACAAGCAACACGGAAGGCCGTGTGTCCAGCAGCACGGAAGGCCGTGTATCCAGCAGCACGGACGGCCGTGTGTCAAGCAGCACAGGCAACTGTATGTCCAAAAGTAACAAAAGCTGTACCTAAAACAGCACCTACAAGCAAAGGTCAAAGCACACAAATACATTCAGCTTTAGAAAGATGGATTACGGATTACAGCATCCCAATGACTCATATATTAACATAAATATATATATGCTACAGATCAGGCTGCCTTACGCTGCGACCCTAAAGCCTACAATGCTCCAAACAGCACTGCGGGTGATAGATGGAACAAGTGCTCAGATTGTGGAGACAGCAGCTGTGTGCTTGATCATTAAACCCGAACTAGAAGCTGGAACATTGACTAACGTGCCATTAAGCCTCTGCTGTCCATTTTTCTTTTGTTTTCATGACATGTCACTGGTAAATCACTTTACATCAGAGACATCCATATTGGATGCTTTTATCTTCGCTGGGCTAACCCAGATATTTCAGACGTGACAGTTAATAAGGATCCCCAACATTATTCATAACCTTGTCATTTAGAGAAAGGGCATAGCGGCGCAGTGTGTGAAATACTCACAGACAGAGAATCGGATCTGCGACAGTACTGAGTGTTTTTATGGGCTGGGAAATTAATAAGGTGGCCTTGGGCTTAGATAAACACAAATCATGTGGGACTTGTATTCAAGGCGTGGTCTGCACACCTTCTCTGAGACTGTTAAACGTATGGCCTTTCAGAACAGAACATAAAACGAAATCCAGTCAGAACTTCCGTTTGCTTAATGTTGTGTCTCCGAGATCTTTATTTACTGCACTTTTTCATTCCGCCTCCTGTGTTCTGTGGTCTGATTCCTGATAGGGTCCTACATCAGGATACATGGCTCATTCTAGCATCTCGTGCTAATTTCAAAAGATCACATGTGGAGTGTTACATAGACGAGCATTAACTTTAGCAGTGCTGACGGTGTAATCAAAATATGGAAATCATTACAAATTAATTGCGTGGTGTTCATGGCATAAAAATTTCACACAGTGTCTTTGGCTGGTTAATATGTGCATGTAGGGATCTGGCTTGTTTCCATTCCACATTTTCTGGATGAAATGATGACGATTATCCCTCTTGTGGCGAGGTCTTTGGATGACGTAGATGCATCTGTGAGAATGCCCTTCAAATTGGTTATGTTGTCTGTCATAATTACAGTAGTATGAATCCATGTATGGATGTTATGAATCTGTAACTGTTGCCCAACCAATACATGCATCTTCTGTTTCATTTGATATTTTGGTTTAAAGTGACGTCACATTTGATTTTGGCAGGACAGTGAACGGGACGATGTGGCAGAGGGGCAGGAGACTGGGGATGAAGGGACGGGGGAGGAAATGAAAACAGAAAGTAAAACAACACAGGTGGCCGGCCCTCCCACACGCACAAACACAGGAAAACATTATTACACAGACATAGTAGGTGCCTCCTTATCAAATTCACGCTTCAGCATTAAGCAAAGAACTAATCCAGTCACTGGCCTTATTGGCCCAGGCACTTAGTTCATATCAATAGGCACATGAGTCCAGATTGGACAGAGTCAATATCTGAAATCCATTTTGTCAATATGGCGAGCAAATGCGCCCATTTCACATTGATCATTAGGCGCAGGATGTAGCCCATTACATATACTTTGCATGTCGGCTACCCCAGGCACTGAAACGTATCGATCCCTGGGCTGAAATAACTGCTCACTACAATTATTCCGTATAATTCTTTGTGCCTGAGAGATGTGAGGTGGCATGCACATCATGTTCAAGCAGACAACTTAAAAAAAAAGTACAACGTATTAGGACTGAAAGTCTGCCAAACCAATCGATGATTCTACAAACCATTAATGTCAATAAGAAAAACATGATAACATCTAACATCACATGAAACAGTAAAAAGTTCATCCATCCATCTACTCATTCATCCATATTATTAGATACTAATTTTTGCATGATGTTGTTGGATTTCTGTGAATGTTTTAGCCTGAAAGGTGCAAAATTAAACTATTTCAGAATTGAATTTTAAAGTCTCACACTAGTACTGATGTTTATTTGGTAAAAAAAACACTGGAATGTTAGATGTGTGTGATCAACAATCTGATGCAATTTCTTCACTGTGCTCTATTGTGAATGCCATGTCACCAAATGCGTAAGTGTCAGACCTTTCATTTTTCACTGGTTGTGTAATGGTTGAGAAAACCTATATATGATCCAAAGGCTGATGTTCCTCATAAGTTGGGGCGGGCAGGAAAGTAGCCTTCAGGAAAGTAGATAAAACCAATTAAGTGCAGTCAAATAGCCGGTACCGTAAACCATAAAAATCTCCAACTAACACTGTTCACTTTGTAAGAATCTAATGAGCAAATTAAGCCAGTTGAATTTGAAATTGCTGTATTGTTAAGGCTATCTATTGAATGGAACATGATCTTGGACTTATTCATATCAAAGAGCACCACAGTTACTCACAGCTGTCGTATTAACAGCTCATGTTATTCACTTTAGGGATAAACTGAGTCTCTGCAGTCAGAGCTCATCTTCTCAGCCTCATGCATTATTCAGAGAACACCTTTCTGTACACAGAAACTCAAAATGATTATACAGATGTCACTGAGACCCATCAGGAAGATGCATTATTTTTGCAAATGTGTGCACAACACCCCCAAGGAAGCCATGCATGAAAGATCCACTGACAAAACAGAAATGGCAACTAGTGAGTTTAAGCCCAATTGAGGGTGAAACTCATCTCACAAACTTATGCTCTCTTTCTCTCTCTAGCAGGGAAAAGACATTTGTGAAGCGTGTCCAGAAAAATGAGGGAATGTACTGTGTTATGAAGGAACTGAGTGTAGCATATATCAGGGAGAATCCCCAGATGCCTGAAAGATGACATGTTGACACGCTCTGATTCTGTGACCTTTTACAGCTTTCTGCTTGTTGTGTGACTACATTAGATAATTTTTTTATGTAACATATCGCCATTCTTTAAAAGAAAGGACTACATAATATGCTGGAACAGCTGAAAGAAAATGCTGTGGGCTATAAAATTACTACGAAATCTATGTATAAAATAAAAACAAGCAAAAATGTTTGTATTTTTTCAATTCTAGCCCTGACAGTACCCTTGCCACCTTCAAAAGCCTGTTAGAATTTGTCCTCACAACTGTAAGTAAGTTTTCAGCAGCTGAAAATCTCTTCTGAAGAATTTGCTTTATGCTGATTATGTTTTGAGGGTCTGACTACTGAAATTCTGTTCATTTACTTTCATCATTTCACACGGTGGATCAATGAGTTGCACTGTTGCCTCACACCTTCAGGGTTGAGTGTTATGTTCTGCTGCCAGGATAGGCTCCAGCCCCCCTATTGACCTTGTTCTGGATAAATGGTTGGAAGATGAATCTCACACCTGTTCTGTAGGCAGCTGTGAAAAAGAGTAAAACACATGCAGGAATTAAAGCATCACAAAGACACTCAAACTAGCTTCAATCATCTATGCAGGTTTTAGAAACATGACATTGAGTAAATCAGCAGGTGGAAAAAGAAAATAATGTAAGGATTATTTTATGTCTGAGTTCTGAACAGTTGAGTTCATTTGAGTAGTATGCTTCTAGCGAGGTTCTGGCTGGGGCTGAAATGGAGGTGCTGTTCTGACATTCAGATCTTCTAGAACATTCTCTTGACATGGATCAGCTCTGAGACGAATCGCAAAGTCGTGCTTTATAAACCTTCGCAGCCCCAGAAGGGATTAACTGTTCTTAGGAAGGGGGTGTTAGTCAGCACACAGGCTCTGCCTTTGCACAGTAAATGCCCCAAGAACCCAATCAAACACTACTGCCTGAGAACATTTCAAACCCCTACAGACACTTAACTGCTGTAAATTATTTTTGTTAATATCCAGGTTCACATTTCAAGATAAAAAAATATAATTTTTCTTCCATTCGTGATTAATAACACTCTTACTGGCAGAAGCGTTCTTCACTTACTTGATAAACTTCATCTCCAGAATAACGCTTTTTCATAGATATCCTGCCTCTGTCAAAGGGTGAAGCCAATCTTAAACAGAATTTAAAAAAGCATTTCATCCACCAAAACAACAAACCAAAACAATCCATCCAACAGCGGAACCGCTGTCACAATCATAAGCAGAATATATCAATGATACAAAAAACAGTAAGCCTTTACCTTGGCAATGTAAAGAAAAATTAATGAAAAAATATTTTGTCGTAAGAAGAAACCAGAAACGGACTCAAAGCAAAAAGATTTTCCAAAAACTCAGCCAACGAGACCAAAAAGGGCCAACAGCCGCAGCGCATTACCTTGACTGGAACAATGTAATTCTTATTCTTTCTTAAAGGAAACGACACCCATAGGAATTTTGTTTTTTGTCAGAATGTCAGTGCTTTATTTGATCAATATTTCCACATTTTTGCAAAACAGACCATTGATTTGTGTACCAAATTCATTTTGTAAGTTTATACAGTTTTTGGTATATTTGTCGTCATTCCTGAAGCCTCCACGGTGGTTCTGCATTGAAAGCTCTGACCTTTACTGAGTTATGATATCGCCAGCAGAGTTTTACACATGATCTTGCCTTGCAGCTCGAGGCAATAGACCAATGGCTGCATGTGCAGCGAAGGCCTCCACATGTTTCAGTACTGAGTGGCGTAATGGAACAATATTCAGGGACTCCTTTGTCAAGCAGAGATTTAGACAGAAACCATTATTACAAAGTTACATTTCTCTGGTGGAAAACAATGGCTGAAGGTCAGCAAAATATATCTAAACTTGTAAATATCATGAAGTTGAAAATCATTAGTTGCTGGCAAAGGGTAATGCTAACAGCTGCAAGAAGGCTATGCGGCACATGGCGGTAAATGGCATTTCACGCGGCTGATTAGGGGCGGCATTTGGGACAGCTACCTGGAATAACTAGATTGACTCGCAGACAGGGAGCTGCCAGGCTTGGAGTTCATCCAGGGGACATTACGAGCACAGGCATGGGACGATTACGGGGACTCCAAAAAAACGAACGGATCTGGAGCACGGTGATGCAAAGCGGTCGGGCGGAATCGGCACTGGCAGCCATTGCAGGGCTGGCGCTCTCGCCGTGCATGATTTGGAAATAGCTAGAGGCGTAACTGGTTCCTGACCCCATTCCCGTTGTGCAACAGCAACGTAGCGGAGTCCCAAACGGCATGCCTGTGTGCAGCGGTCATCCAGTTCCTGCCCTCCACCCCCAAGCAGTTAAAATTTTTTAAAAATGGCACTTAGTCGTGTGAGGCCTATGCGCCATGATGTGCTCCGTCCACCAGGGCCCTGAGAGCAGAAGGGGGCTAGCCTCCCTGCTTCCGCGCTAAAACTCTCGTTTTGCCTGTTCAGCCTATGGGGCCTTGAGCCATGGGCAAGATGGAGGAAAATGGAATGAAAGCTGATAGGATCTGGATGAACCATTAAGCACCAAAGCCAGGTAACATATAGTGGTAGCAGATCATAAAAATATAATTCCTCATCAGCATGATCGGAGACCTCAAGCATAAAATCCATTGTGTGACAAGGACTTTGCAGCTTAGAATGTAATACTTTCAGTAATACCATTGTGGCCAGTAAGACTCAGCTTTTTGTTAGCTAAGTGCATTTGAAAGCATGGTTATCACAAAAAAAGGATTTTTGATTGGACAAAGCTAGAGTGATGATTCCCTGGATAATAAAAAGCAGGCAGGACTCATCTTTTTGCTAGCTAAGTGCATTTGTAGGCATGGTTACCACAAAAAGGGATTTCTGATTGGACAATAGCTAATGGTCACCGCCAACAGGTTCTGGACAAACAGGAAACAGTGAAGGGGAGACAAATAGAGGTCAAGCAAGAAAATGTTTTTGTTAAGGTGTTCTAGAGTTCACCCAAGGCGTGTGATATCTGGCAACTTGGATCAGCTCAGTGTCGTACCTGGCACTGTAGACAGCTGGAGAGGTAGAGGGTTTCAGATCATTTGGTTCTGCTGGACTCGTGGCTTAAAGCACAGCCAGGCATACAGAAAAAGATGAGGCCAGTTCATCTTCTTGGAAATTAGCTTTAGCATTTTCCTTTGAGGTATATGTGAATGAAACAAAAAAATTGTCATGTTCTATGTCTTCCGGATCTGATGCTGACCTGGGAGCTGCTTCCGCTGGCTTTGCTGACAAAGATAATTGAGAGTCGGACTGTATGCATAGCTGGGCGACCTAACGCCACGTTGTCAGATAGCATCTCGGCGTGGCAGCATGTTTGCAGCGATAAGGGGAGGCCTCGGCCTCGAGGCCTGTGGGGAGCTCACCTTGACCGTGGAAAGATCGAAGGAGTAATAATTTATTTGCATTAACTGATACATATCAGATTGGCATGACCTAGATAATCAGAGGATGTGTCCTCTTAGATTAGCTGTGTCTTTGGGTTTCATGAAAGAGATGCAGTGAAATCTGCATTATCAAAGGTACCAGGTGGGTCAAGGAGCCCTAGTATAGACAGAACCCTTGTCAAAAGATAGTAGAATGGCATGAATAAGATGAACGAGTGTCATATTCTGTGCTATAGCAAGCGATCTTGAACCTGTTGGTTCAAGATCAAGTATGTTTTCTAGAATCTTCCTTTGAAAATATTTCCATTTTAAATATTTGTCCATGGTCTTGTCTTTTTACTACAGGGCAGTTTGCAAATTGTCGAACATAACGTTCCAACTGTAGGTCGATCTTATTCTCAGCAGCATTTGATTAAAAGATAAGCATCTTTATAGCCTATTGGGCATAAATTAATAAAAATTTGCTTATACACATAACTTTTTCGTGGCACACTTGTTGAAAAAGGCTGCCTTAGAGTAATAACCATTTACCACAGAAATCGGAAGTAGCAGCTGGGAATGACGTCACACCTGTTAACTGCATTCCAGGACAAGTCAGAAAATCATTTAGCAATACCAGGAACTTGTTTGAAAAAGGAGGATTTCTTGCTTAGCCAAATAACTTGTCACATTTAAGGCACCCCATTTTAAATGGCCTTTATCTTTGTTCACTTACATTTAGCCCAGACTACCTTAAATCTGACAAGTTATCCGGCTAAGCAAGAAATCCTGCTTCCCAAAGCAGGCCCTAGTTCTCGCCTGGTTAATTGTTAACCATTGTTAGCAATACCAGTTGATAACAATGCATTTCGAAGTATTTGGCAAATATAAACACTGTAGCAACATGTGCGCAGATAGCAGTTGGACAGCACTGTGTGTAAGACTGATTTAATGAGACACAAATAATAGATAAATGCTAACAGTATACAACTACAGGTTTCACTTCTGTTCATGAAGGGCACACCCATCTTGAATTCTGAGGTAGGGGTTGCAAAGGTCCCTCTGACATTCTAAGTCAGAATTCCAACTTCAGGGGGTGTTCCAGTTGAAATTTCTAACTAGAAACTCTGAAATTTCAACTTCCCAGTTCAAATGAAATGCAGCAGTAACGGTGCTCCACCTCCACATGGTGTGGAGTTTGCATGATCTCCCCGTGTCGTGGGGTTTCCTCTGGCTACTCCGGTTTCCACCCACAGTCCAAAAACATGCTGAGGCTGATTGGAGTTTCCAGCTTCCCCATAGGTGTGCGTGTGTGAGTGAATGGTGTGTGAGTGTGCACTGCGATGGGTTGGCGCCCCATCCTGGGTTGTTCCCTGCCTTGCGCCCATAGCTTCTGCCCATAGGCTCCGGACTCCCCCCAACCCTGAATGAGACAAGTGGTTTCAGAGAATGGATGGATGGATGGACAATGCTCCAACTATATCCATTTTACCATATCATGATGTCATGAGAAAATGCAATACTTGCAGCAGGCTATTTTGGAGGAAAATTCCAATCAGTGCTTCTAAATCCAAGGTTATATTTTGGCCTTCTGCACCTCTATAGCAGTGTGCTATGCTGGTATTTTCTCATCATCACCAGTTATAACCAGAAAAGTAAGGTAACTGCTCCCCCCCTTCCCCAGATGCTTATATAATGTTTCTCAACCTGGTCCTTGGGGACCTCCAAACGGTCCACATTTTTGCTCCCTCTCAGCTCCCAGAGCAGAAATGTGCACTGTCTGGAGGTCCCTGAGGACCAGGTTGAGAAACACAGGTCTAATGAGTGCCGCCATCCATCTGTGTGGGCGACACCAAAATTTCTGCCCTTTTCTCCTGCGGCCACTGGGCTTGGTGTGTGCGTGAGACCTACTGCAGAGGCGATGAAGCACAGTGGATCCACCAGGGATGAAGTGCCATGTTCTCATGAGCCAACTCAGTACTGATCATTTTCGGTAGTTGAGGTTAAAATCAAAACATCACCCATCAGGGTTCAGTGGTCATGTGCTTAAATGATGCCATAAACCATTTAGAAGGGCATTTTCACAGAATTATTTAAGGTGCTGTTAACTTATACTTTGGCAAACAAAATCTTTAAATAGACAAATAAATTTACACGTACCAGTGTATATTAGAAAAGATTATAAGATTATATACCATCATAAAATGTTTAACATGAGCCATTATAAAGTAAAACAGTTTATTGGCTTCTTATTCGGTTTAGGGTTCGAGAATTAAATTATGAATTATATTCAACAAGATGCCGCAATGCGGCTCAAACCTCAGCTATGACTCGAGGAAAAGTAAGGGATAGTTCGGCAGTCGGTCCCTGCGTTGTGAGCCCAGATAAAAACATGGAGTCAGTATTTTAAGATATGCATGACATCATGGTCCACTTTTGGTGCATTATGTCATCGCCGTCCAGACGCATCGCCCAGGATGGGAGCAGCAAGAGGGAAGCAGCGTTTCTGCAGTGAAACCCTCTGCGGATTCCTGCCTCTCATAGGCGTGGAACTTGAAACTTTGGTACAATATTTTTTTTTTTTCTTTTTCAAAGCGTCATCAGCCAGTACCCTTTATGAGTGGGTGTTTCACAGCAATCAGGCTGGAATTTCTCTTTCATCTGAATTGTGCCTTTCAGTTCACAAAAAAAAAAAAATATTCTGTGAATGAATTACATTCCCAAACTGAAGCAAATCTCGTTCTGCTAATCAGTGCCGAAAATATATCACCGCCAGCCCTCAATACATTCACACGATAGCTGGAGTCTCTCCAGAAAAGGGTAAATTAAATGTCACGAGAACGCACGAGTCATATTTCATTTAATGTGGTTAAAACATTGTGCAGAAATTAAAAGCAATGAACTAGCTGTTTGAAGCCCCCTGATGAGCATCTGATATGGAGCGCCGGCCTGGGGCCTTCTCTTCCACGTCTCGTACCCTTGAGCAAGGTATTTTTTACTCTGTTGCTGCAGGAGGAATCATTATTGGGTTACTGATTATGCTCAATTGTATATCACGACTGTCACAGTGGATAAGGCCATCTGTTAAGCAAATCAATTTATGTAATGTAATTCTCATAATGCAATGTAACGTGAAGGTTATCCGGTTGTTGTCTCCAAATTTTGTCTTGCAGGATGTCCATACCCATTGCAGAGTTTCTAAAGACCGAACCCCTTTCTTTGGCAGCTAGCTGTCGCTGTGTGAGGATGGCAGACACATCTGTGTTTCTCAGAGACGGCTGCCGAACTGCACCCTGTGCGATAAAGGCTCAGTGGACGCTGCCATATCGCTAATTCAAATATCAATGCATCACGTTTTCTCTTTCGATCTTATCCATCTCCTCTATGGAATCTAATGACTCATTAACGCTGATGTCTCTGTTTTATACTGCATACGATAGCTTTCCTTAAAATGGTCATAAATTGGCCTAGTCTCTATTAAGATTGCATGCTTCGTGCTCATGTTTGACATGTGAGGCTCTACCGGGTTTAATAACATAATCAAGTTATTTATGCACTCATCCATTTCTCTTCCTTCTCTTGTCCGTTAATCAAATTTTAACATACGACTCTCTGCATCTGTGTGATCTGTGTTTTTTTTTCCAGGGGAAATAATAGCAATAAAATCAATAAATCTGATGAGATCTGGTGCAATTAACTAAATGAGTTGTGTTACTACTGCCTGCCCGACGCTGGGAAATGCATTAATGGGGTTACTGTGCTTTGTCAGTGAGTAACGACTTTACTGTCTACTGCACGTATGTTATAGATTTCTGGCACATTATCACTCATAATCAGTGGTTATAATTCTTTGATTCTGGCATGTAATTAATGCCATTCACTGGGGATGGATTAGCGATCTTCGCCAGTCTGCTAAGAAGGCTGCCGCTACTCCCTCCATTTGCAGTAATTACATTCTGCCCAAATTATGTTGTGCTATGTAAAGGAAAGAAAAGAAAACAGCTGGAGAATCCAGCCATATTTTCATGATCCCGTAGTCCACATGCAGCACACCTGCAGTGTCACTCCTGAGCTGAGCTTTTGCTGAAATGATCCTGAAATGAGTAGTGTTAGAACCTTAGCATTAGCTAAATGCTCACAGCTGTAGCTGAACTCTGGATGGTCGTCCTGGATGTGCTCAGGTTTCACAGATGTTTCAGAGGCACATCGACATACAACCAGCACATGACCCGATATACCAGGAGAAATGAGAGTCAGGAGAAAAACCCTTTTCATTTAAAAGGTAATGAAAACTGAACAACCACTTTTGTTAATGTTCTATATTCCTTAAAGCCCCCCGTAAAATAGGCCTTACAATGCCCCCACTCATACACCACAAATCTCATTCCCATACATGATGCTCATCATTGTTGTTTGCACTTTATGTATATTACTTATCTTGTCTACAATCTATTTATTGCTTGTATATTGTGTCTTGTCTGTAAATCATATGCACATGTATATTGTCTGTATCGCTTGGGTTGCCAACTTTAGTCAGCTCAACCAAGTCTAACAGCTAGACTTCATGAGACCGTCACTTCAGTGTACAGTAAGTCGCCATAAAAGGCTACAAGCACTTTCACAATTTTCCAAGGGGTCCCAGTGCAGAGCTCCACATCTCCACAATTTGCGGTTTCACTATAGGAACCAATCAAATTTCTCAATATTGCATGGCTGTCTCCATTGATCAGCCAATCAAGTTTCAGTTTCAACTTTCATTGCACACACTAAATAATGTCACCAATGGAAAATTTGTTCTCAATCAGAAAATTCGCTGTCAAAATTAAAACTACCAGAAGTATGTTGCTATTAAGCATGCAATTTTTGTTTTGACAGAAATTTAATCTATGGATATTATATTTTTTGAAACCATATTATTAATGTTATGATCAATAATACAGAACCATACCTAAGAAGCAATGAAAAATAGAGAGACACCGTTGGCTGGAATAAAATTGCCCAATAAATCTGATTCTGTTTCTGATTAGCAAATCATATCCAGCCAAATGGAGAAAAGGACACATCTTATTGTCAAACCAAGTTTTATTGTGTTACCAAATGTAACAATGGTAGCTACCATAAATCATTTTAAGCAGCAAAATTATACAAATATATATGTTTGGACATAGGAAACATTTTGCCATTATTTTAGCTACAATCTGGGAAGACAATGCCTAGAGTTTATAGATAGTAATCATATTGTTATGTTGTGTGCAGATACAAAACTGTAACACTGACCTCAACTTCCTGTCAGTTCAACACCGGACTCTCTTCCTCTGTGGTGCATTCTGGGATTGACATGACATTGCCCTTTCTGAATGTTCTCCTGCTCAAGGGTACAGAATAATGAAATACACAAGTACGATAAGATCTAGAATAAAGGCGTTGCTTTTTCCCAAGCCGGTCGAATCTCAAAATAAGATAGCATCTTATAATGGAATGTACTGCTCACACGGACAGGCTTGAGCAAGATAACCTAAACCAAGGCCTGCGTGCAACTATGGACTATTAAAGTACAGCCAATTCAAATATTACGCAGACAGACTTTGGAACAGATCAGGAGAAATTGTTGGTGATGTCAATCCAGCGAGAGCATTCTGGGCTGAGCCCTGACCTTCGACATCCTATCATCCCAGCTGCGGAAAAAAATGCCAGTGTGGCCAATGAAAAAATGCATTAAACAACATTTGAACCATGCAGATACAATAAAAAAACAACGCAGAACTAGGTCAATGCCGATAGAAATGGAATGTAGTCATTGGAGAGATATTATCCGGAACGCTTAGTTCCTAAAACCTACTTAAATTATGAAATATCAACAGTTTTAAAATACCAGCAATCTCAAATACAGTGGAAACGACGTGGCAAATCACCACTGCTTGTACCTCCATACATCTTCCAAACGATACGAAAGCAATAAAAACATAGAATAAACATCAATCATAAGCATAAATATCAGTTTCTTCTCAGATCCTTGGGGAAAATCTAGAGAACTGGAAAGTGCATTTACTAAAATATATTTTATATATTTCAACTAAGTATTATATAAAGGAAGAAGGACAGGAGAATGAGTTATTTACATTGTGCAGTTGATGAACGTCTTCAGTATGATAATTTTTGTAGTAGCGAGCTTTGGAGCAAACAATGCATTACAGGCTATCAACCGTTGTCTATTTTAAAATTAGCGAACTTCATTTGAGCACATCTGTAGGGTAACGTTGTTTTCCAAACTTAATTTTCACGCACACGCAGTTAATATGTTATATTAACGATCGCGAGCGATGTATTGGTTAAATGAATGTGCAGTGATTCGTTATAACATCGATTGCTGAAACATTAGAAAAAGAATTAAATAATATTTAGAATTAAATCGCATTATAGGCTTTTAATGTCCACTGGGAGTTCAGTTTAGGCCATAAATGAAAACTTCTGTGTGACCTGCAAATCCTGAGAATCGCCCGGAGTTTGCAATAATTCGGCCAAGACCTAAACCCGAATTATTTATGGAAAGTGCTTTCCGCCCCCTTGACCATCATCTTGAACTTGCTTCTGATTACTCAATGCAAGCTCAGCCTAGCAGCAAGTTCCCTCTCCACAGATGTACATTTGAGATGTAACAGCCTAACTTTAGTTGCTTTGGATAAAAGCGTATGCCATTTAATAAATGTAAATGTAAAAATATCATCTATTTTGTTAAACCTTACTTTAGAATAATCTATAATTAATAACAGGAACAAAGTTATGCCAAAGTAATTATTTGTCCCCATCAATTGATTTGTTTGTTTTTCATATAATATTAGTTTTTATATTCTAACTAAATGTCTTTCATATGGGCATCATGAATGAATACTGTAGGCCTGTTCAATTCTGAGATTAAGAAACACATAAGATTTCAGTTATTTTTATGTTCTAAGCTTTTACAATCTTTATTAGATTCAATGGATGAAGTGGTGGCTCTGAGGCTAGGGCTCTGTGCCAACAACTGGAAGGTTGCTGGTTCAAATCCTGTGAATGCCTGGAGTGATTCTACTCCATTGGGCCCTTGAGCAAGGCCCTTAACCTGCAATTGCTTTGTCCTGGGTATGATGTTAATCTACATCCAGCCCTGAAGGAGGTCCTTCAACTTGCAGGAAGTAACTTGGGGGTTGGTGGCATGATTGGCACTCCAGCCACTGGGGGGAAAAAAAAACCTTACACTAGTCCATTTGGACTAGTGTGTTGCTGAGATACTACCTGCCATATGGCTGTGCTGAGGTTCTCATCCTTGAGGTGATTTGTTGTGTGGTGGGTGCAGCAATGCACCGTAATCAGTGCTTGCTCCTTACTGCCCTATTACTGCTTTAAAAGCTTGCAGGAAACAAGATAAAATTTGAACAGAACGTGTTTTATTTAAACTCCCCTAATAAAAAAGCACATGGTTTGTGACGTGCAAAAGCTATTTTCACTTTGCAGGGAGGCGATTCTCGCATGCCTCATTCAGGCTGTTAAAATCGTGTAAGTCTTCTTCATGGAGAAGAAAGTCACACGACAGACGCTCCGCTCAGTGACTTAATAGCAGCGGTATGTGGACCGAGGGCTGCCGCCGCTCTGAAGGTGCAGGGCAGTACTGAGATGCCCATGATTACCGGAAACGCATACAGGCGGGATGACGATCCAGCGTCTGACACGTGATCAGACCTATAAATACAGTCTCATACCTCTAAATTATCAGAAGGCTAAAGAACCCTGGTATCGAATGTACTATCTTAACATTACGTGACTGACATTTAAAGAAATTTAAACTTCACTTCCGTAAAACAATGATTTCCATGAAGTATCCCGATGAATATATCTTTACCCGTTTTTAAGAGATCACATTGTTTTTTTTAAAGGAAGGCCTGTCCCTCAGTTTGGCATGTCTTCTCGTTTAGGATTACTGTTACATGGCCCCAGCTCGTGGAAATCCTTTGGGTTCAAACAGCAAGCGCAGATTAATGCTAATAGTTTTAGAATTATCGCAGATTTTTTAAGTATGTTGAGAAACACTGCATCAAATTTTTAAAAGTTATATCTTAAGGTTTTATGTAGTTCTGCCGTACATTAATAATGGAAAGGGGAATTAGATTACCCTATTGGTTTTTTTAATTCACACTTCAGCACTTAGAGTCATTTCTAGGACATATTTTATTTTTAACGCGCATTGAGCGTCTTAGTGAATTTCCTGTGATGTCCCATCTTATTTATGATGAAATAAATAAACTGCAGCATCACATTATGCTTGCCGATACTGATGAATGTTAAACTGCGACCTGGAAAAACCACACCTCCTCCGACAGGGCTGCTTCTCATTAGGGCAAGTTGCCGCAAGTGTGCTCACTATCGCTAATGAGCAAACAATATCGATCACTGCTGGGTTTTTGAACGATAATTTACCATTTTGAAATCTCCTCCCGAAAAGACAGGGTATTGAAAAATGGTTCAATAGTAGACTTCCAAGGTCAGTTTGGGGTTTCTGGATGCTACTTAGTGCATGAAAGAAACCTCGCACTCTCTGACCATAGAAATAATACTGTTGCTTAAATTTCGCAATTACCTTACGTCTAGCCCTAGAAGTAAAGAGGAATCAAACGTGGCAATAATATTGCTATGACCCAAAAGCCATATAGACTTGAAAAGGAGGAAACTACAGTTCCAGAAAGTACAAATCCAGACCAAGATTTTGTTCCAGCCAACCAGTTGCGTATTACATAAGAGTCACAATCACAGGGTACTCAGCTGGTTGGTCGGAATAAAATCATGGTCTGGATTTTTACTTTCTGGATCTGAATTTTTAAGGCTTGCAAGGATCTGGACTAACCTCAGGACTTTATAAACTAAGTATGTTTCTTAGGCTGTGAAAGAAGGTTTCTGTTTACTTCTGAAATACACCTTGTGACACTTTGTACACAAACCGTCACAGACTATGTAAACTTGATACATAATCTATATATTGATTCGTGAATACCTGTATGTTCACCAGTTGGTTTTAAATGGCAATAAAGTAAGAAAGAAACTTTTGTTTCCATCCAGTTATTCCAGCAGTATCACTGGCTATTCCATTTTACACAATATCAGAATGTATTGAGCATACACCAAAACAAATCAGTTGTTAAAGTAATACGTAGCTTATCACTCATCAAATTATTTAAATTACAATTCCTTTCAATAATCCAAATGCAAAAATAATAAGGCAGTATGGAAACTTCATATTAATTTCAGTGTTTAATGTCCCTCGCCCCCTTTTCACTGGTAGAATATCCAGTTAGAGACACACACTTCAGTGTCCAGGTCAGGAAATACTCAGGATTATTGGCGTGTGTGTCATTGTTTCTGCTGGGATGGCATTTATCAGCCAAAACGTGTAAACATTTGTTGTTGCATATCTTACCTGACCTACAGCTATATGCTAATCTGTGCTAATGTCTTATCTGATTAATCAATAATATATCAACATAAATACGAGCTACCATTGGAGCATTGGAGATTTTTTAACTCAACCATACAATAATCCAGATTCCACCCGTTAATTTATGGTAGAATTTAACGTCAATCCTCTGTTCTTGTCATGCGTGATTAGCAGTAGTTGCTACCATCCTGTTTTGCTTTTGCGGAGTCTTTCGCTATAACAAGACGCTCCTTTAAATCTGCGTGCCGTCTCTCCGATCGAGCACAGTGATCTTACTTTGATACGCGCTATTTTAAAACCAGTGGCTGATTGAGTGAAGGATTGATTTTGCCAGGGAGCCAAACAGAGGTCCCAGGCTACATATAGAGTTGCCACCTCTCTTAAATGAAGGACGCTTCTTTGAATCTCAGCCAGGGGTACCGCTAGAGATTTTGAGCCCCCAACCCAGACGAGTCCAATTATATTCCAAATTTTTTCGGACCCCTGCTACCCAGGGGTCCTTGGAATCGTCCTAACTGTCCCCCCCTTATGGCATTCCTGATCTCAGCCCTAACCTTTGCAGCAACAAATGCATCAGACTGTCAGTGAGAAACGTTAGATAAGGCAGCACTATAGTAAATTTAAAGGTACTCTTAATAAAAACACAAATTGCCATTGATTTCAATGGCCTCAGTATAATCTCATCACTCCCACCTTTCTCCTGACCTGCATATCTCTCTCTCTCTCTCTCTCTCTCTCTCTCTCTCTCTCTCTCTCTCTCTCTCTCTCTCACTCACGCTCTCTATCTC
>JAODLD010000124.1:2259620-2287662 GCA_026781065.1 Mormyrops boulengeri
CTCTCTCTCTCTCTCTCTCTCTCTCTCTCTCTCTCTCTCTCTCTCTCTCTCTCTCTCTCTCTCTCTCTCTCTCTCTTCCTCTCTCTCTGCAGATACGGTGGAGAAGGGTGATGTCATTGCTTCTCTTCCCACTGAAACCTGACTCAGGCACCTGAAATAGAAACCCGTTTTACTGCCCCCTGATTGGATTAAACGATTTGCTCGTTCTCCTCCTGCTTCCCAAAAACCAGCTGGACCCGCTCAGTGTTCACGGCGCTGATGCACGACTTCCTGTGAGCTGTAGGAAGGCACTCTCTCTGCTAATCAGCCCGTCTGCGGTGTGTCTTTTATCTTGTGCGACTTATTTGCCTTTAATAACTGCTGACCCGAATAAAGAAATTAATCTGAAGATTTTTTTAAACTTAGTTGTTGGAGTAAAAAACACGATATCTTAACTGTCTAATTATCATCAGTCTAATAGATGCTTTCACAATAATTGAGAATCACACTTACTGCTCCTTCTGCATATTAGCTTTCAATCATTTAAAAGCATTAATGAGACAAAGACATTAATATTCGCTTTTTCCAGGGCTTTCAGGAAACTGACTCACTCCTCTCAACACTATCAAATTATCTTTCAGCTCAAATGTCAGGGCTGAATTCATAAATGGACAGGGTGGGTGAGATTAGCCTAGATATATGATTCTCTGGTGCATAATAAAGGATTTAATTTACTGATCCATGATTTTATAAGCCTAACATAGTGTTTTGTACAGTAATCCACGCAGCTGTCTAGGTGGCCCTTTTTATCCATGACTGATCCCCTTCCAGTAAAATGTTCGAGGAGATACAGAAGATGACATTTCAGGCGCCGGCGAAATGTGGCCCGTCGCATTCTGACGATGCAGAATGCAGCAACACCTTTCGAGAAAATCTGTTAAATTAAGCTATTTATAAAGTAGCGCATGGCTACTCGGCGTAGCAGAAGTCTGAAATCTGAGGTCAGGTGGCGCTCAACGCATTTTATTTAGCGGCGTTTTGCAGATCGGCATGATGTGAGAACGATTCGTTAATTAAAAATAAATGGTGATTAACTTTGTAGCAAAATTATGCTTAGAACTTATTTTGAAAAATTATACCATTGCTTCTGGTTTTGGCCATTAGATATGAACACAGCAGGTCTTTACACTTATTATTGTCGTTTCATGTTAGGATCACACTTCAAAAATATCTGTACTGGTGGTTTTGTGTTATGGACCAAAATGTAGTGACCTGCAATGTTTCCATTGCACTGAACTTCAACTATAGTGTCAGTTCAATCTTAGGCCGACCGCAGCACTGAGCTGCCGTTCACATCCTGTACTTTTCTGACACAGAACCATAGTGGGTATCTGTCACCCGCGGCCTTAGTAGACGGCAAGCGTGAAATGGTGCCCTGTCTCTTTGCTCATTCCCCCAAAACGGGCTCATTGAACCAACATGCATTTCACTTGCGCCTTTACATATTGATTATGAACATCTTTCCAGGATCGGTGCCATATTGCTGCGCTAGTAAAATCTACCTATTTTTGTTGTCGTCACTCAATAATAAATATGCCAGGAAATAACAGCATGGTTGATCAACCAGGTTTCCATCATGTCATGAACTGTAAGCGTACTCTTTAAGGAAGGCATGAGGCAAAAAAAAAAGTGCTACAGGAAATGACATCGTATGGTCTTTTTTTTTACCAAAAAAATCAAGGGGGTCATGAGAAAATAGGCAGCATTTTGTGCCCTCGGGACACAGTAAACTCATATACATTGGATGAATCCAAGCCAAATAAATATAAACTAGAAGATCAGGTCACACTGTCCAACATTTTCTGTTGTCTGGCAAGCAAAGTGTGTGCTATGTAAGGCATAGGCATGTGTTAATCCAACAAAGCGCATACAGCTATTGGAAAGGCCTATTTTAAGCATTCAGAAGCCATGAGGGGAGAGTTACGACATTATAAGCCCTGTTAGCATCAGTCAGAAGCGGCACTCACTAGCTGCAGCCCTTCGTTCCTGTCCTGCGTGCCTGGATGCCTGAGCCACTGATCTGCACATGTTATCAATGTTGCTGGGTGGGGGGCTATCGGCTGCCCACAGTGGCCCCCGCTGTCAGCCACACTGCTGGTTTTAGTATGAAAGATGATCAGGCACACAGACCAGGGCCAGAAAATATGTAGCGCTTTATTCTGAGAAGGTGCCTCAGAAACTGCTACCCCAGGCCTGTTGAAGCGCCAACAGAGACATGAGGGTGTTCTTTCCTGGGGGGGCGGGTCACCTTCTTCTTAATTCATTGCATATTTCTGTTTAAATGTAAATAAATCAAATACTTCAACATTCATTTTGTACGTTCATTACTGTGGTGCTGTTTGCTGCCACTCAAACCGTGCAACTATGTAGGGCCCTTGAGGTGTGGGGGCCCCCTGGTGGCCACCACATTCACTACACTAGGGGACAAACCACCCCATGATTGTACAGGTTTCATCCCACGGTTCAAAGACGTGGTTAGGTGACCTGGTGTCTGATGTGTGATGGTGTGTATGTGCCCTGTGATGGATTGGGTGTCCCCTGCTTTGTGCCCTGGGCTGCCTGGGATAGGCTCCAGGCTTTCTGGGGGCCTGCACTAAACAAGCAGTTATGGAAAATGTTTTGATGGATTGTTAGCTGATAAATTCTCCTTATCTTAAAAAAAAGTCCTATCAGAATATTTATCTTTTTTGCAACCACAGTGTTTTGTATTTCTGTCCATTTCTATTTTAACTCACTTATTATTAATGTAATAACATATGATAATACTATGAAAGCGAACAATTTAAATTAAATGTTAATACACAAAACGAACAGCAAAACTGACGTACTTGCGAAAGTGTCACACTTTTTCACATGGGCTTTTCATGGCGAACTGTTACGGCGCTCCTGTTGTCGGAGTGCTTGCGTGAAACACCTACAGAGCCATCTAATGGAGCGCTGGCGAAACTGCAAGTGAAAAACAAACAAAAAAGACGTTTTGATTTTTATGTACCAAAACAACAATTCGGCTAGCCTGTTTCTTTTGGCTACTCGTAAATTTGATTTAATTATCTGTCAAAAAGACAACATTTGTTAATAATAATAAACAAAATTATATTACATGTATCTGAACACTCTTTGTTCATTGTTGATACGGATACACCAAACTTTGACGCTAAAATACCCTAATAACAACTATATCATGTCAGTCGTATGCATGCAACATGACGTTTTCCATCACTGTTAATTGAGACACTGTACAAGGTAAATAACCAGCATCAGTACCATCTATGTTCAGGGTACAGTGCCAGTATCCCAGACCGGTGTGGAACGCCTATGTTTTTTTAACTTCTTCACACTAACTGCCAAGCCGCCCCATAATCCATCTAATATTCACCCTTCATTTCGCTTTGACAAGAGTGCCGTATCACCGACAGACAGTCGCAGCGGCAGGAGATGCGATCCAGCGCTCACGTCGGGACATGCACGCAGGAATGCCGCGATTGCAGCATGCGCCCCTTTCACTGGCTTTCGCCCGACTCGTGCGCTCAAGACGGGGCACGTCGCGCCGGTTTTGGGCGTAGATGAGGGGTGCTGTGTAGACAGGAGCCAAACAGCAGCCCAGCTCTCACGACAGATGCAGTAGAGATACAGACAGAAACATGCTGAAACTTCTATACAAAAATAATGCGTTGTCAGTTTGTATTTTATGTAGGCTATCGCAAAAAAGCACAGACTTTGTAGTTCGCGATTTTTTATGTTGTTTAAAAATAAATTAATATATAGGCCTATAGAAATTACCAGTTACAAAAATACCTTAGTTTTGTCTGGTTTTAAGCCCATATAACCTTCATTCATGCATGCATTCTTTCATCCATTTTCTATACCCGCTTGTCTTATTCAGGGTGGTGGTGGTCCAGAAGGGTCTATCCCGGAACCACTGGACTCAAGGAATGGAATAACGCAGGACGGGGCGCCAATCCAAAGCAGATATAATCCTCATCTGGAGCATAATTATGCAGCAGTATAGCCGATCCCCATCAGCTGTTTTATAATAGCACGGCAACGATGCAGCGACAGCAGCATATAAAACTGATGGAGATTTTCATTGTGACCCTCGGACGATCGACGTATCGGTGACTTTATTACGATTACCATTATCAAGGCATATAATGGGCACCATGTATGACAAATTATACCATTAAGCATCCTTTATGTATTCGCGTTAATGATGCATCGGTTCATGCTAATAAAAAGTACTGTACAGAAGTGCCAAAAGCAAGTGAGGGATCCCGTGTATAAACATGGAGACCCACATAAAGTATACCCAATTGCCAAGGTAAGGTACAAAGAATAGCCTGCAGGGGCGGGCCTAGAAATTCTGGGTCCACTGACCATATCTTATGTAGAATTTTATGTATCCAAGGCCCCCTGAATCTGTCAGGGTATTTATACCCCACTGACGCCCCTGACAGGCCGTAATGGAGAAGTCTTAATATATTAAGTTTGGTATGGGGGATTTACCTGCTCTACCTGGTTAATTGATTAGCATATTTTAATAATATATGACATATTCATACACTTACTAGGTACATAGTCATGAGGGCTTGAAGCCAGGTCCAGAATGTGCAGGAGACAAACACATACCGTGCGAAAATTAAAGATCAGTTCCCTCACTGCATGTGCTTATTCTAATATTCTGCAAATTAACGCATTAATTCACCATGATATTAAGTGCTTCGCTTAAGCATGTTGAGAAAACATTTTACTGTAAGGTAGATTAAGGATCAAAACCAGAAAGTTTGTGGTTTTTACTCCTTTCATCAGTCTGACAGGAAATATAACTAGCACTAGCTAAAATGCTTAATTGTAAAAAACTGTCAGTTTCACCAGTGGTTTTATAACTGCGGTTTGTATGTGCATGGTTACATATGGTCTCAGTTGGGAGGAACTGTTTGTTCAAGCCCTATGCCAATTCCTGCTATAGCTAATGAGTTTGTTTAGTAGTCAGTCTCAGCTGTATAAGTAGCCTTGGGTAAAACGTTTGAAATAAAGCGCTTGTAATGTGGAAAGTAAACATTAATTTGAATGATCGTGTTATTTGTTGATCATTGCCTAATTAATCTAATGATTAATCTAACGAGAATTTTGTTTAACAACACAGGAAAAATGCAACAGTAAAGCAAAACTACAACAGTTTTTTATTTTATGAAACATACTCGACATTTTGATTTCTAAATCAACGTAGAAAATGGCCGTAAGTTGTTAGTTATTCGCGCTGCAGTTTTCCATGTTGACCAGTAGAGGGAAGTTCACGAGAAAGTACAATAAGGCGCATGCGCGGCTTTTCTTTCTAACCCCACCGTGATTAAAATGAATGGAGCTTTCGGTGGGGGCGGACATCGTCGCTAATGAATATTCATGAAGTATTTGTCCGGAATTCGGCTGACACGAACCGGAAGTAAAAACAAAAGAGAAGGGTCAAAGGTTTCTGAGTGTTACGTAGCCACCGCTGGAGCTAATTTGGGATGTCGACTGATGAGTGAAAATCTAAATGATGATTTTCAAAACTAATGCATTTCATGTGTCTGTAGGGGTATAACAATGCATGGTATGTGTAAGAGGTTACAAGTAAACTGTAAAGGCGGATGATGTGACGTGGCTTTTTTTTAATCCGCCGGTTCTGTCCATCTGCTTTGTATACGGAAACACAAGGCAACAACACGAAATAATGCTGTAATTAAACTGGCCCGCTTTATTTAGGGTGTTAAAACACAAATACTGCAAGTAACTTAACTCGACTCTTTATAGAATCGAAGGAAAGCATACTCACATTCTGTAGTGAACACATGTTCTTCTTCGTCCCTTTTCATTTTGCCCGATTATTCCGGTGATGCGGGCTGAAGGACTGACAGTCGTCTTCTGGACTGCTGAGTAACAACTGAGCGACATGGATGAGAAGTACAGTAGTAATGTCATTTCCAGTGGGAAGCTGGGACCAGTCGAGGTACCAAATGCCAGGTAAGCAATTCAAAGCTGCTAGCTTATACAGCTACACATCCCTTTGTACATAAGCAGTATATGACAACTGTAACCAACTATCAATGAAATAAATGCTTATACTTAGGATATCGTCCTCCATTAGAACTATAGATTTTAATTAAATAGTTAATGAAGAGAGTTATGGTTTATATTATGGGAAGATGTTCTTCTAACTGCCTATAAATTCCTGTATAATATTCTTATTCTAGGGCTCTGCTCCTTGTTTATTGTAAAAGTACTGTGGTACATGATGTATTTAAATACAGGATTTTGCATGGTGACTTACAGCATTACTTTCCCCCCAGACTAACAAGATACATCGTATTACTGTGCATCACCAAACTGTTAAAGGCTCTGGGAGTTTTTGAATCCTACGATATTCTTAAAGTTGTCCACATTGTGCAGTTCATCTTCATCCTTAAACTGGGGTGAGTCTATGCATTTAAAGCAGACAAAAACATGCTGATAACTTTTCATTTGACATTGGTTTAAAGCAAAAAATAAATGTCTTTAGGTGTGCGGTTTCCTTGCTTTTCTTCCAAAAGCCATTTTCCTCTGGAAAGGTTCTTTCCAAACGCCAGGTAAGAGCATCTGATTTTTCTAACTGTTTGGCATTTTAGCGTTTCATTGCAGATTCTCTGTAACAGGTGGCTTTGTTGTGTTGCTCCTGTGAGCAGCCTTGTGATCCTCCCCATCTCCATTCTGCATTTTCTTTTCAGTGGATTAAAATCCTAAAGCACGCTGTCATCAGCTGTATAATTTCACTGCTGAGCTTCTTTGGCCTCACACTATGTGGACCTCTAAGGTAATGTGATGCACACTTGTTTCTCTGCAGCCACTTTTCAGCTTTTGTAAATGTGTTTCGTAGCGCTTCACTTAAAGCAGTCATGTGTAATGCATTATACATACCTTCATAATGCATTATAATGGTCAGTATAAGAATTAAGGATGCTTTGGTACTGCATTATGAAGGTATAAATAATGCACTATAGATGAAACCTTCATAGAGCATTCATAATGCATAATAAACATGGCCGTAATGTGTTATGCCTTTTTATAAATAGTTATAGCCATATTTATAATACTTTCTGAATGCTTCATAATGCATTATGAAAGTATCTATAATGTGTTATACATGAGTCCTTTAAGTAAAGAGTTACTTTGTATTCTTTTCAGGGCTTCGCGATATACTTGCCATTATATGGCGCATGCGTGATAATCACCAGGACCTTAGATGACTGGAGCAGAAGTCTTTCAACCGCAGCTCTTTGTCAGAACTGAATTATGGCAGAAATTAATATTGAACTTATTGCAAAATCAACAATAAATTTACTACTAAAAAAGCAGAAATTAAATGCCAGTTCCAAAGCAGAAGCCATCAGCTGCTGATGAGCGTCACTGAATGTGGTGTGTGTGATACAGCAGGCCGTGTGCCTCTGTTTGCCTCTGTAAACGCTAATGCGGTGTTCTGGCTCTGCCCTTCCTGTCCCGCACAGGACCATGCTGCTGTTTGAGCACAGCGACATCGTTGTCGTCTCCCTCCTCAGTGTCCTCTTCACCAGCTCCGGCGGGGGACCCTCCAAGGTGGGCAATAGCTTACATACACTTTACAGCAGGATGTGTTTTTGCTTCAGGGGTTGGATTTGTAACTAGAAGGTTGCATGTTCTAATCCCCAGCATTTGCCTACCATTTACCTACATCCAGCTGCAAAAAGGTCATTTAATTTTAAGTAAGATTTGTGGTTTATAGGGATAAAATACCACCCTCTCAACCTCCATACCTGTAGCCTCCTTCCCCAGTATCTGGTTAACGTGAAGGAAATGGGTATAATTAAAGTATAATTGCAGTGAAGCACATGCGCAGCTAGTACCGTTTTTATCATATCATTCATTATGCTGTTTGTGCCATGGCTGGCCTCTCTAGACCAGAGGAGCGGCCTTCTTCATCATAGCTGTGATCTGCCTGCTGCTTTTCGATAATGACGACCTCATGGCCAAGATGGCGGAGCACCGTATCCTTTCACTTGAAGCCATCACTCTGTTTGCTGTAAAAGGAGAATCCCTGCTCTTGAATTATTGTGGGGTGTCTTGAGCGGAGGGTTTTGCTTGAATTTAGAGGGAAGCTGTAAGATGATGTAAATGCTAGAATATTCTCTTGGGAAAGCAAGCTTATGGGGAACGGTACAAGCAGAGCTCTGAAATCAGCCTGCAGGATGATTGCATCGTTGGGGTCTCCATGGAGAGAGAGCTGGCCAGAGAGTTTCCTGTACAGGAGGGATTATGGCCGTGTCCCTCTCATATATACGCGTGTGACATACGCAGCTGTGTGATGCCTGCCTTAACAGCTCTGCCTGTTAGCGGAGGGACACCATGACAGTGCACTCACGCATGCCCTCTACACCGCCATTGCCTTCCTCGGCGTGGCTGATCATAAGGTGAGCTGTGGCGTGGGTCAGCTGTCGGCCTGCAGTTCGCTGTAGGAATTATCATTGAAAACCAGACCTCCAATAACTCCTCTGCATCTCTAAATGCTGGGTGTTTGTTCATCTTTGGGGGTGTTATTTTAAAATTAAGATTAACTTTATAAGTGCAAAACAAAGTGCAAAGACAGTGTACATAGTGCAGACAAGTAAATGTGGTGCAAACAAATTAAAAAGTACACAATACACCAATAGAATATCCTGAAAACATTTATTGTTTATTGTAAATGTTTATTGTACATGCAGTGTGAATTATTGTTGGCCTCTATATGCATGTGTGGCATTGTAGTCTGCAGTAAGTAAGAATTTGTTATTTACGCCACGGAACTTAGTATAAGGAAATGCGACTTTGAGATGAGCAGGTTCCATCTCATTCTCACCACGAGCTCTGAGCAGACACTGCCCTTCCGCTTTCCCTTTTAGGGCGGTGTGGTCTTGCTGGTGGCGGCCCTCTGCTTGAAGGTGGCCTTCCACACAGCCTCCAGGAAGCTCTCCGTGGAGATGGGCGGGGCCAAGCGGCTCTACGCACTCTCCAGCTTGGCCGCCGCTGCCGCGCTGTCGCCCTGGGTCCTCGTCCTCTCTGCCACCACCGAGGTGCGTGACGGGGTCCCGTATGAGAAGGGGCAGCGTGGCGTCGCTGTTTCTCCACGGCGACACCGGCAGACGTTAACCTCTATCAGGAGAGTAGAGCGAGTTCAGGCCACCATGTTGGAAAGAGCATTTAGCAGTGAATTAAATGATTGGGTATTAAACTTCCTGGGACAAAACAGGAAAATGCAACAAATTTAATTTTGATTTTCCTATTTGTAAACCGTAGAATTACACATCTGAATCCCAGTCTAATATCTTAAAATGTAATGTTTGTATTGTTTATATATGTCATAATTTATACTCTATTCTCATTTGCACTATGACCAGTGAGAATGATATTTCAGCTCAGTGTATGATTCCATGCCTTATATATCTGAATCTGGTAATAATATGCTTAGATTTTGAGTTCTGCTCTAGGAATGAAAACCAGAAGTTACTTTTGTGGCTTGAGGTTGTAGGACATCAGTGTCCCTGATGGACTTATTTTGTGTCTGACGCTCAGAGTAAGGTGGAATCCTGGTCGACGCTCATCCTGCCACTGGGGATGGTCGTCTTCTCGGTGATGATCCTAGACTTTTATGTGGAGTCCATGTGTGTCGCCAAGATGGAGGCCCCCCGGTGCGCCCGTTACAGCTCCGCATTCCTCTTTGTCGGCGGCCTACTGCTGGCCAACTTCTGGGCACACCCGCTGACTGGGCAGCTGCGAGCCAAGACGCGGCAGGACGACACGGAGCATGTGCTCTCGGGGGGTGTCCTCGTCAGCGCCGTCTTCTTCATCCTTGGTGAGTGACGCTCTCTCGGCCCGAAGGTCGGACATGAGGCGAGCGGTATGAATGTCATGGAAGCAGTCAACAGAGCATTTGGGTGCCGGACAGGCATTCAAGGGGCAGCAGCATGCGGCATGTTGCATGTGTTACCATTGGGCCCCAGGGAAAGGCCATTAATTCCCAATCTAACCCTGCTGTCTCAAAAATACATGTACAGGTCGTCGACACCTTATAACTGTGATCCATTCAGACTGACTAGTTGCGAGTCGATTTGGTCATAAGTCGGCCCTTTATTTTATATGCAAAAATTATAATATGTATAGTGCACTGTATAATAAAATTATATGTCATTGTTTGGTGTTTTTTAATCTTTTTATCACCGTTTTTTTAGTTTATTGCTGCTAGCAGTTGGGGCGGAAACTGTGATATACTCCCGCTGCCAGATGCAGTGCAGTCGTGGCCACATATTTGTGGTCTTGGAAGGGTTGTAAAGTAGATCAGTTGTAAGTCGCATAGGTTGATAGTCAACGACGACCTGTACATTGCTTTGGATAAAAGCGTCTTCTAAATAAAATATAAGATGCAGACATCCAAGTATTGTGCTTACCGGGATCCGACTAATTTGGGGTTTGAAGTGAGAAAGAATAATTACTTATGCATAAGAAACATAGTGAATAAGTGAAGCTTTAGGAGATCTAAAGTCTTCAGTAGAACAAAGACACAGTTGTGTTTCTTTGGCCAATAGTTCGACATTTTCTTATTCCTGTATTTGAGGGTCAAAGCCAGCATCTTGACTGACGTCTGTTTTCACAGCTGACAATATTTTGTCTTCGCCGTCCAAGAAGGGCCAGAAGGGGACGCTGGTGGGTTATTCCCCCGAAGGGACGCCTCTGTACAACTTCATGGGGGACGCCCTTCAGCAGACATCGCAGTCATTGCCTCGCTTCATCAAGGACTGCCTCAAGCAGATTCTGGAAGAGTACGACTCCCGGCAGATCTTCTACTTCCTCTGCCTCAACCTGGTGAGGGTGCCTGGCCTCGTGGGGTTTCTCGGCGTCGACAGATCTCGGCTGCGGTTGCTCCCTAGAAGTCAAAACACGTTGCTCCACAGTTTCTGGGTTTGAAACATCATGAACTGACTTTGTCAGGAAGTTCTTGGTCTATTCAAGGACAGCACATTTGTTTACTTAAATGACCTTTAGGTTGATGATCCCCAAACCAGGTCCTCATTGGATGGATGAAATCCTGCCATTTTCTTTCTGCCAACCATCTTAGCAGCTCCTAACTCCTGTTTTTAAGTAGTAGTGCATCACCCGATGTTTGAGGTGCCAAAATGTGCTTCCCGCAGGGCAGTACACCTTGATGACCGGAGTTGCCATGGTGTAATTACTGTCTGCTTGGATCATATGTTGTGTTCAGATTTCCAGGTTGGACAAACTGCTTATGCTCCATGGTGTCAGTTGCATATTTCTGCTGGATTCTCTGAATTCATGAAAATATTCCCATATTTTTTGATTCCTGTGGTTAGTACTTGTTTGTAATGTTACACCGATGTGGAAATTTTGGCCGATACCGATAACCAATATAATTTTGTCCAATATTAACGATAACCAATGTGATAACCAGGTAACCTCTGCGGTCCTCATATCTGCAGGGAAACTGATGCTGGGTGACATTTCTTCATTTCTTCTGATATAATGCAGGCAGTGAGATGTCAGTGCAGACTTTGGATACTGTAACGGGGTTCTAAGTGCTGAATGAGTGACGAAATATCTCGTCATCCACAACGGAAAACGGCTGATTGTCTAATGTGATCACTTCCATTATTTTAGTAGTTATGTTTGTAGCACTGGTGCTGCTAACTTTGGTTATTGACTGAAGCCATAAATATCAGCTGGCAATATTTACCAAGACTGACACGTCAGAGTAACGCCAATGTCCTGTTTTTTAGCGGCCGTGAGCCGATACTGATATATTGATCATGCGTTTCTACCTGTTTGGTATATTCCTAAGAACCTTGCCATTGCTCACCCTAATCCTACACACACTCAGGCCTTCACCTTCGTCGAGCTCTTCTACGGCGTGTGGACCAACAGTCTGGGCTTGATATCGGACGGCTTCCACATGCTCTTCGACTGCTCCGCCCTGGTGCTGGGGCTGCTGGCTGCCCTAATGACCAGGTGGAAGGCAACACGCATCTACTCCTTTGGGTAGGTTAGCGTGCACTTTGCTGCACCGCTGTCTCTGATTCACCCATGGTGTGAGATTGTGTGTGAGAGTGCGTCCCTGTGACAGACTGGCATGCCATCCGGAGTGGCCCCTTCCTCACTTCCTGTGAGAGAAAGTAAAAATCCAAACCAGGATTTTGTTTCAACCAACCAGTTGAGTACACTGTGACTGTGACTGTTTATGCTCAACTGGTAACCCTGTATTGGATGACTGATTAATTTCGTGGCATGCTGATAAATAAGTTTTGGTAAATCTTCAGTCTTTATCCAGCAAAGCTTGTTTTCAGTTTCTCCTGTCATGCTAGTGGTTGTTTTTTCCCTGCTAGGTACGGTCGGGTTGAAATCCTTTCCGGATTCATCAACGGACTCTTCCTCATGGTCATAGCTTTTTTTGTCTTCATGGAATCCATTACAAGATTGATCAACCCTCCCAACATCAACACAGACATGTTAACTGTGAGTGTTATGGCTTATGCTTGCGTATCATTCCGATTTTACCAAAGCTGCTGCTTCTCGGTGTCCCCCGTAAAACGACGTCTCCCTTTGCCCCCCGCAGCCCGTCTCGATCGGAGGCCTCATCGTGAACCTGGTGGGCATCTGTGCCTTCAGTCATGCACACTCGCACCACAACTCTAGAGGGGGCTGTTCAGCACACGACCACGGTCACTCCCACCACGGACATGCAGAGCATGGCCACGGGGGGCACGGCCACACCCACGGTGGACATGGCCACGCCCACACTCATAGCCACGGCCACAGCCACGGTGCGGGAGGAGGCAGGATGAATGCCAATATGAGAGGTAGGGGGCATCCTAAGCACTGCATTTTTAAAATGCATAATCCCTTCTCTTACTGATGTTGCTTTCAAATGTCTTAAGACTTTTTTATGAATAAGAATTATGAATAACATCAATAATGACACTTAATTGATCCCTTGTGGGGAAATTCTCTTTACACCTTCTCAATCTTCCATGACACACAGACACATATAGGTGAAATCAAGCTCAACCGCGAAGGCCACATGCTGCACAGTAAATGGGCAATAAATGAAATGTTTAAGCTGCCAAATTTCCATTAAATTTGAGAGAACTTTAGCCCAGTTAAACATCTTGAATATTTTTATAGGCTTGAATATCGGATGTAACAGTACTGCTGTTAACCTGCATGTGCTATACAGAGTGTGTGTAAATGGAGAACATTCTGAGGCTAATGGTAGACTTTCCCCCACGATGCATCCTCTCCCAGGGGTCTTCCTGCACATCCTGGCTGACACTCTTGGCAGCGTTGGGGTGATCATCTCTACCATCCTCATCCGGCAGTTCGGGTGGCTGATTGCGGACCCCATCTGCTCGCTCTTCATCGCCGTGCTCATCTTCCTCAGCGTCGTGCCTCTGCTGAAAGATGCGTGCGAGGTTCTCCTCCTCAGGATCCCTCCTGAACACGAGAAGGACCTTAATCACGCGCTCGAGAAGGTCTGTCGCCTGCATCATGTTCACAGGGACTCACCGACCTGAGACAGCACAGATACCCATGACCAACTAATCTACTCTTCTGCCCTGGGCTGGTTTTCAGATTCAGAAAATCGAGGGCGTCCTGTCCTACCGCGACCCCCATTTCTGGAGACATTCAGCAGGGGTTGTAGCTGGAACCATCCACTTACAGCTCATGTCAGATACTGTAGAGCAGAGAATCATCCAGCAGGTGCGTGTTGTGCTTTCCTCAAAACACAATAACTATAGATTGGTCCTTGACAGTGATGTGGCCTGGACAAGAATTACATTTTTGTGCAGAACTTTGAACGTCATTTTTCACGCGTGTTTCTTTTCTTTTTGCGTGGTTACCAGGTGACAGCCGTGCTCAAAGACGCAGGGGTGAACAACCTCTCCATCCAGGTGGAGAAAGAGGCCTATTTCCAGCACATGTCAGGCCTAAGCACAGGCTTCCATGAGGTGCTCGCCATGACGCAGCAAATGGAGGCCATGAACCGCCTTAAAGATGGCACCTGCATCATGTGAAGATGTCACCGTGGCGACAAATAAACCACGATACTTACCAAATTAGGAAACTGTAATGTGGATTTTTTTTCTTTTATTCTTCTCTGTATTTTGCACATGTCTCTATGTACAATTTCTGTGTATTATGGACTTTCCATTTCGTTTTACTTGTTTTGCATTAAGCCGTAATAGAACTCCTCTGCGGTGGGTTTTAATCTGAAATGTCATTTGGCCTTCAATTCAACATGCGATAATATATTTGTTTAAAAACTGTTGTGTGAAGTCCAGTTCTGACCTACACCTTTTATAGGAATCCCTGTCAGTCTTTCTGCTTCTTTATATAGTAAAATGAGAGCAAAGTGTGAACAGCATTAAAAACACTAAAGACCATGAGAAGGCTTGGCAGACCATACAGACACTATGGACCCGGTGCTGTGGCAGGCCTAGCTCTTAAAATCAGAAATGGCCAGGAATTTGTCTTGGTGGGTGTGCCCCACTATAATATATAGCATGGAAGGCAATTTCAACACGTGAAATTGTATAAATACTATTAGCACTAGGCTTTCTACAGCCAAGCATCGTAACGTGAAATAAGTGTGAAATTAGTGCATGTTATGAAGATGGTGATGCTGGGATGAGTTTCAGGATCCCAGGTGATTTAAAACTTCAACATGCCTATTGTTAGCAGACCAGTTACTGTTGGTAAGGGATACTGGTGTGGGATAGAAACTGTCCCTGGGTCTGCTGATTTGCCTTCGAGTCTCCTACCAGATATTAGAGGCGACTCAATAGGACACCAAGTCTTTCCACCACCATCAGCGAAACCAAACCAGTGGTAGGATTTTTCAGTGAACGTTGATGACGAATCTGTTGTACAAAACTCCAGACCCTCTCGGCCATAGCCCAAATAAATTGTTGCGGTTTCTGGCCCAGTGCCCTACTAAGACACTTAATGTTGCTGGTTTCTTTATTTTTCATGGATATCTGTATATCTAAATTCAAGTATGCTAACTGTGATTGAATGTAATTATTTACTGGGGAATTTAGGGAAATTATTTTACTGAAATGAAACAGTCTGGTGCTGGGAACATTTAGGTCACGAGTCCTCGAATAACATGTTCCATTTAAGACCCAAAATTCCAGTTATGGAGTCCTTAAGCACAAATATTTTTTTCCTACCATTATGCAGCTTAAGTAACTGATGTGGCCACAGCTGACAATACCGGACAAACAAGCTATTTTTGAATTTACACAAAAAAACGATGTCCACTGTTCGACAGTGCGAACGCGGCTGGGAAGCTTGTGATAAGTGTGAAAACAGCTAATTATATTTATGAATATTATATAAATAATACACATTGTTATCATTACTACAGTTAATCTAACTAAAAAGAACGGCACTGTACTGAATGTTATTCAGTAGCGAATCAGCGAATATTATACCAACAGGCAATTTTACAAACTATCGGTCACGTGACAGCCGTTGTCTTAGAAACGCATTCGAAGAGGGTGGGTTTCGCCCAATAGAATCACGGTGGACGCTCAAAACAGCCAATCAGATTCGACCGAGCGACGATTTAAACCAAAAATGTGTGCCGTGTGTTATATGCTGTGGAAGAAACGCATTCATTGAGTCTTGTTTTGCAGTGGTGCTAGTTTGACATGGCTTTTCGTGTGACTCGGGTGAGTGGGTTTCCAACTTTGTAGTTTGTGCTTGTTAACAATAAATTTTCGCCGTTCGAATTTCTGCCTCACCTTACTTTTAAGTCTTTTGCGGAACCTAAGGTTATGCATGCGAGTCTTTTTATTAAATTTTTTTTTTTTCCCCCCTACTGTCCTCCCTTTATATGCTTCCTTGTTTTACGACTTGCTTTAACGCATGGCTAATTCGGGGATATTTGCTTCTCTTCTGTTAAATATTTTTGTAACGCTTTTGTGAAGGAAGTGACTTGTATGCTTGTGATTTCCAGAGTTCTCAGCTGGCTGTGAACAGAGATGCGGCTTTTGGAAAACCAGGATTGGCTGGGAAGCAGACCCTGAGGCCTCGGGCAGCGCTCGGGGATATCGGAAACAAGACTGTTGCGACCCAGCAGCCTCTGAAGAAGGTAAGGTTGTGGCTGTGTGGGCTTTTTCCTTTCCCCTAAAAAAAAGTTAAAACCGCTTCTATTTAAGAGACTGCTTCATTGGCATGCCTTTCTTTGTAGGACGCTAAGCCCGAGGGCAAGGTAGCTCTGAGGAAGCCGAGCAAGTCTGGGAAGCTGCCCGATGAGCAACCCCTCAAAAAGGATGTGGTCCTCGTGGCGAAGCCTGTGGAGGTGAGCTCTCCTGGTAGCCCTGACTCATCGCTTGCTTTGCTCATCTGTCGTTATGCCTCGGCCAGCAGCCTCCTAGAAGGTGCTGTATAACCCCATTGTTTGCTCTCGATTTTAAAGTCGGTCACTAACTGAGCTTAACTTGCTGATGTGGTCTGCTAGTTGGCTAATAGCTGCATGTTTCTGCTAGACTGTTCCTGAGCCCCAGTCCCCCACACCCATGGAGACTTCTGGCTGTGCTCCGGATGACCTGTGCCAAGCCTTCTCGGATGTCTTGCTGAACATTAAGGATGTTGATTCAGATGATTATGACAATCCCATGCTCTGTAGCGAATATGTGAAGGACATCTATAGTTATCTTCGTGAACTTGAGGTTGGTGTACTTCATGAAGGGATGGCTGCTGAGCTCACTGTTCTGGTTCATTGAACATGGTCTCTCTTCCAAGGTTGACCAAGGCGTCAGACCAAAATTTCTGGAGGGCCGGGAGGTTACTGGGAACATGCGTGCTATCCTCATTGACTGGCTGGTTCAGGTTCAGATTAAGTTCAGGCTGCTCCAGGAGACCATGTACCTGACAGTAGCAGTGATTGACCGCTTCCTCCAGGTAAGCAGCATTCTAAGTAGGATTGAGTACTTTGAAAGGACTCCACAGTGAATGTCGCGCTGTTTAATTTGTAATGTCTCTTCAGATCACTAATGCATGCCAGGTTCACTATTTCTCTTCACTTGCATAGTTATAAAAGTACAATTAGCCTGTGCAAATCAGAATGAATGAATGAGCCTGGAACTTTTATTTTTTTTTTTTCTTCAATGGACTTGTAATGGATAAATAGGTGCATATGACTCCGTGTAATTCCTGATTTTGAGATTCAGGGGCTGGTAGTGCATTTCCATACCAGCTGTGCAACATAATGTTATCTGACCCCATCTGTGGTTCCATCCACCCTTAGTATTCAACTACTCCCATTTTTGGCCTGTACTCGAACTCCAAATTCACATCCCTACTCGTAACATCTGCTGACAGCCATGTGACACTGACTACTCCTTTCTCCAGGACCACCCTGTACCGAAGAAACAGCTGCAGCTTGTTGGCGTGACTGCAATGTTAATTGCCTCAAAGTACGAGGAGATGTATCCTCCTGAGATCGCGGACTTTGCCTTTGTCACTGATCGTGCATACACCACTGCTCAGATCAGAGACATGGAGATGAAGATCCTCAGGGTGCTCAAGTTCAGCTTCGGCAGACCTCTGCCTCTCCAGTTCCTGCGACGGGCCTCCAAGATTGGGGAGGTAACATGCTGCGATGAAGTTAGTCCATTCTTAGTACCTGGATTCATCTGATTTCTGGATCCCAGTATGGTCTTTCACGTAGAGTAGGTGATGGTACTCTGAGGAAGTCCCCTTTTAATTTCTACAAGTGCCTAACTTTTTTTTTGGCTTTTGTACTACTCTGCCACCTTCTGGAAAGGATGGCATTGCAGGGCACTTCTGGGGCTACCTAATGTTAATGAAGTAACACCCAAACAATCAGTGATTTCTGTTGTATCCTTATGCAAGTTTTTTAAATTGCAAAAGGTCCTGCCATCTTGGCTTTATCCACTATCCCATTCAAAAGGTGGCTAAGCTGTCTGTTCTTATTGCTTCCATGAAAGACCAAAATGTGCTCTAAATTTTAATGACTGTAAGGATAATCTATAAATTCAGTAACTTTTTTTTTTTTTTTTTTTTAAAGCATGAATCTTGAGTGCACCCAGATCAGCTTGCCATATTGTGGGCATAAATGAATGTCGTACTGAAAAGCTGGTCTGGATGGCACTTGCATCTGAAGCCCTAATTATTGCACATGTGCCATATTGTGATCTGCATCACAATCTTGTGTAACCCTCCTGCAGTGTATTTTTCAGACATTAGTCTGACACGGGCAAATTCTAAATGGATCTGGCTATAGTAGCTGACCCTGATAAATTGATGCCTGGTTTTGGCCCTAATTTCAGTCTCTGGTTGGGATGTCACTGTTATGGTCCCTCTAGTTTGTCACTAGACTTTCTTGGGTGTGTTGGACTAAAGCTCATCTCCCCCTGCAGGTGACAGCTGAGCATCACACCTTGGCAAAGTACTTTGTGGAGCTCACAATGGTTGACTACGACATGGTTCACTTTGCACCCTCTCTCGTCGCTTCTGCTGCTTTCGCTCTGATGCTAAAGGTTTTCAGCTGTGGCGAATGGGTATGTTGTGGTTCCTGACCCAGTGGTGAGGCTCCCCCAAACAGCTAGGTCTAGATCTCGTCTCTCTGTTGCAGACACCCACCCTGCAGCACTACATGGGTTACTCGGAAGACAGCCTGGTGCCTGTGATGCAGCATATTGCTAAGAATGTGGTGAAGGTGAATGAGGGACAGACAAAGCACATGGTGAGTGGGAGGCTTGTAATGCAGTAATTGTGTCTGATTAAAGTTTCAAGATCTGGCTGACCAGCTCATCACTTCACAGGCAATTAAAAATAAGTATGCCAGTCAGAAGCAGATGAAGATCAGTATGATTCCCCAGCTGAAGTCTTCAGTCATCAAGGACTTGGCCAAACTGTGTTAATGGTTTATTGAGCACAATGTGCTATCTTGTATGTGTGTGTGTGTATATAAGTGCATTTTTTACTTCTCTTTTAATAAAGTACTAACTTTTTCTCTTTTATCTACTCTACTGTGGCTTGTACAAGAGCTGTTTTCAAGGAAGCAAATGCCACTTGCTGCATCTGTCTTCGGTGATCATGCTGATGGCTGATCTGCTCAGAGCAGCCTTCAGTCTACATGATTGACAGTTGTGGTACTTGGTGATTTGACATGGCTGGTTGTAGATCAAATCTTTACCAGAACCTTCCATTTTAGAAGGTGCAAGATTTGATTCTCTGGTCTTCCACCTCTTTTAGTCAGAATGGCTGTTTCTCCATGTAAATGATTTGACAGGTGCTACTGTCACCAACACTAATCATCTGCATGTTGTCAGATTCAATTTTTTGCAAGTCTTCTGTAGGCATATACTTGTTTGCTGGCAGTTAAGTGTTGCTGTGGATAAGTGACGATTAAGCAGCATAGGTGTAAGCCTGCATTTGAGTTTTTAGACCTGGGTTTTATGTGCATGGTTTTATGCCTTAATTGTACAAATATTACTACTTGTGATATGCAATAAATTGGAAAGTTCCAAGTGTGTATATACTCCATGTTCATCTTGTGTTGGTTTTTTACTTTAAGATGGTGGGGGGGGAATGCCTTTGACTGGAGTACTGATTGGTCAGCTGACCCCAGTCAAATGACTATCGACTGCCTGTAAATGCTAGTTTCATACCCATATGGATTTGCTTAATTAAATACTTGATTTCTAATTTTCTAAATCATAAACGGAGCGAAGTGTAGTACAGCATGCAAATGAAGGCCAATTTGGTCTGTTTCATTATGGTGCTAGTTTGTCCTAGCAAAGCATGGTATGATTTGAGGGGAAAATGTTTGAAACGAGCATAAGCAGCTTGTCTAGTGTCCTCTGTGTGGGACCGTTACTGACTCATTTGTGGTTATTTTCAGGCAACGAGGCAGAACAGTCATGCTGTTCTGCCTCGTTTGAAGGTAACCATAAATTTTCAGATTGTTATGAAGTGTTTTGCGAGTCATTTAAATGACTTGTCAAATGATTAAAATCATTTGATTGTTTAAATGACAATTTCAAATTGTACTAGTAGCCATTAAAATTGTCACCCATCAAGTTCCATGGAAGGGCTCTAAAAACTTAACATCTGGATACATTGCCAACTAAGTTACAACAGATCAATCTTGCTTGGTCGATTTTAATCTGTTCCGTATTTTTTTCAGATTGAACGTGGAAACCCTAATTGCTGCTTTCAGTAAGTTTAGTAACGAAGTGCATTTTGTATCTTAATGGCAATGCTTTTAGTTGTCCCAGGTTTTCAGCAGTGTTTACAGTACACAGCTGTGTACTGTGGGAGCAGACTGGATGGGCTATTCTTTGTTCCCCAATGAGTTTTGAACACCCATGACCTCATCGCTGGTTTAGCAGTTGGCCTTCCTTGGACCGCTTTTGGTAGGTACTGACCACTGCATACTGGGAACACCCCACAAGACCTGCCATTTTGGAGATCTAGCCATTACAATTTGGCCCTTGTCGAAGTTGCTCAGGTCCATGTCCTTTTTTCCAGCTTCCAACATAACTTCAAGAACTGATTGTTCACTTGCCTAATATACAGCTCTGGAAAAAATTGAGACCGCTCCATATAGGTAATTTTTTTTTAAGTCTGCATTTTAAATTCTGGTTTAATCCTGGTTCTGCTGACAGAAAGTAGCAGGTTGCTTCCTGGCTCAAAATTTCTAAGATGGCAGTAGACAAGAACAAGGTGAAACTGAAGACACTGGGGATGACCAAAAACCAGGGGTCAGTCATGACCATTAGGTAAACAGATGAACCGTAGTCTGACATATCAAATATAAAATATATTTTCTAAAGTGCTCCAAAGTACATTTAAAGTACTTTTGACATATTTGTTTAAAATAAACTTTTAGAAAATGCACTAAAACCTCATTAAGTGTACTTTTATTCAAGGATGCCTTAGAGTACTAAATCATGTTTAAATGCAAAATACACTATTTCTAAGTACATAAAAGCATAATGAAACTATTTAAAAATATATATATATAAGGGAAATGCATTTTATTACACTTCTAGTATTCAAAGCACACTGTTAATACACTTTATAGTTTTTTTTTCACAAGGGCAGGCTTTGTTTTCACTCATATGATTGATGATTTCCATAGTTGGCAAATGCAAATGTAATCATTTTGGTTCCTGTAAATGCCATTTAGTGATGTCCATGGGTAAAGCCTTCACTTATGATTTTGGAAGAAAATGTATATGTTGACAGCCGATTTGTTGTACAAAAGTCTACAAGTCCTTCTCTGGCTTAATTTCATTCTCTGAGACCAAATTTTCTGTCAACGTTTCCCAGTTTACCTTGATCCACTTTAGCATTCAGATCTCCCATAAGGATGAGCGGATCTTGTCTTGGTGTTCAGTCTATTTCTGGTTGAACCTGGTTGTAGAATTGATCAACATCTTCCTCATCAGCATATGTTGCTAGTGCATAGACTTGAATGACTGTAACATTGATTGGTGATCCTTTTAGGCGTATCGAGATCAGTCTGTCGCTGATGGCATTGTACTTCAGTACAGTATTTGAGAGCCAAGTAAAACTGCTATTCCGTTCCGTCTTTGGCTGTCATTGCCAGGGTAGTAGACCCAGTGTCTGCTTGATTCAACATGCCCTGATTGTATCCACCTCAACTCGCTGATTCTGAGTAAACTGATTTTTTTCTCTGTTCAATTCAGACTTGACTATATCCAACTTGCCTTGATTCATTGTTCTGGCATTCCATGTTCCATTAATAGTGTCTCTACAGCTTCTGATCTTCCCTTCTGAGCTGGCAACATAAGTGTCAAGATGACCATGTGGCTTTGATCCTGACACGTCATAAGCAATGCTCATTCTAGTTGACCATTGGCTCTTCCCCAGTAGCTCATTGAGTACCTTCTGACTTAAGGATGCATCTTCCAGCACTATATAGAAATTCCTTAGTTGTTATCTCCAAGTTTTCTTGGTATTATATGGAAATAGATTGCCTGCCCTTTCTTTCATGCAGTTATGTAACGTCAGTTTAGTGAGGCATTCTCACGGACATTTCCACCGTTGTGAATCAGGGATTGATCATCCACCTTCGGTGCTACATGCCCTGCTGTCAACATCGTGCTGTAGACTTGGCCTGGCACCTCAAGCTGAGACCTTCAGTGGCCCTTCTGGCTGAATGCTCTTTTGATGGCATAGTTCTCAACATCATCGATGCAAGCACTTCCGAAAAGGTGCGAAAAGCTAGTAAAGCAAGGACAGGGGGAAGTCCCATAAAGCAAGGCAGAAGCCCTTCATCAGGGAGAAACACAGAAGAACCAGGCAGCAGTTCACAATATAAATTATTCACAGAGGCACACCCATAAATTGAGAAGTGAGTGAAACAAAAATTTGTGTTGTGGTCTCTTAATTTTTTCCAGAGCTGTATAATGGCACCCTTAACAGGTGCCATTGTAATGAGACAACCAATGTTGTTCACCTCACCGGTCATTGAATTTAATGTCATGGCTGACTGGTATACATTCCTGGCCAAAAAAACGGACCAAACCTTTTGTTATGTTGTGCAATTTTGATTTGGCTCTTGTTTTGTTGCTCTTTGTTTTTTGGCCTGGAGTATATGATGCATGACAAATCGCGAATGCGGTGATTTGCTTCCCCCGCCCCAAAAAATGCTTCAGTAAACAGTGAGGGCTCTGACATCAGCAGACCCCAGCACACACAGCTCATCCCCAGGTGAGTGTACACTCCCCTTCTCAGTTTAAGGGAAAAAAAACGTCTGGTACTCTTAATTTTTTTAGCGCCAGTAATGCTGAAACCAGAAATTCTAACACATGCTACAGACACAGACAGCTCCGGGAATCCAGGAATGTCCAGGAGTCTCCCAGAAACGATTCCCACTGGTCTAGAAATGAGGGAATACTTACCAAAATCCGAGGGCTCGGAGACATCAGGGGGTCTGACCTTTAAAGCTCATAATATCACACAGACAAAGCCAAGGTTTACGGGAAAAGGAGTTACTGAGAAACGCAGTCACTAAAGCACGCTCATGCCTCATGTACCGGTGCCTGGCCAGTTCACCAATGTCATTAAAAGATTTATTTTTAGGGGTCCAAGCAGCGTTAGGTGCCGGATTCCTATTATTTTTGTGCTGATTATTGTTTTTTTATTTTATTCTTCCCCAAATCGTGTAAAAGTCATACTTTTGCATGGTCTGCTTTTAATTATTATTAATCCATTTTAAGTCTACTGGTAATATGTATCTGAGAAAAATACATTATGAAGCGAGTAAAAAGAAGGCAAAAAGGTAACGTGGCACATTTTGAAATCTTTATGCTAAAGGTTAGCTTAAAACTTCTTGTATGAATATGACGCCCATGGTAGTTTGCTCCAAACCAGTGCTTGTCATGGGGGAAACAGGCCTACTCCCCTTGTGACTCAGTACCTGGTACCGGTATTCCCCTTGCTATTCAGTATCAGCAGATATTTAGCGGTGCCGGTATTCTGAAGACAAAAACAGCGGTAATGTCCCGTCGCCTACTGGGTACGTGAAGCACTGCTCCAAACCACCTTTTAATTATAAACGCCTTTGTTTACATTTGCAGTTTTAACCAACGTTATTAACCTTTCACTACAATTAGTACACTCAGCATTAATTGCTTCCAACGGCTGGGTAAGGATGCATATTCCCAAAAATTTTATCTGAATAGATTCCCCTTACAAGTAACATGACCCCCAAGAGAAAGTCCGCTACGCTCACTGAAATAACATTTTTATGGACCAATTTAAGAAAAAAACATAAGGAAAAAACTTTACAAATGCTTAAACAAGTCCTTAAATGGATCAAACTCTGCTGTAGTCAGTATTTTAAGATGATCCCATTATAACTCAAAGCTGAGACAGATTAGCTGAAATACCAGTTTCTTAGTCACAGTGATGTAGGTTATTGCAAAAGTCGCATTTTTGCGTGTTGAATTTCTGCACACATTATGGTCATAAATTATTTTTGTATCATATTTGTATTTTCCAATGTTTCTAAATTAGGCAACTCATTTGCTCACAACTACAAATAATACAGTTTTATTATTTTTAAAACGATATTTATTATCTGTTTCCTGAATAAGTCCCGGCTGATTTTTCGCCGCTTCATCTTGCCCACCAGATGTCACTAAAACATAAATATTGAAATGTCGTGTTACTTTCTAATCCGAATGTGTACACAATGTAAAGCTGTTTAATGTTCCACTGCCTATGCAAGCATGTTAGTTTCGACAAGTGAGGCAATAAACAGCTTTTTATACACCGATATATATAGTATTCATCTGGCATATGAGGAAGGGTTTAATCTTAAATGGATGAATGGCCTACATGTTAATAAACTTTAAAAGAACTTTCTGTAATGAAATACAAATCCATCTCGGTCCTATATAAATGTCACGATCGGTTCGAAGTGTAAAGTGGTTCGTGAGTCGAGTACGTTAATGGAAACCTCAGAGCAGCAAAAATGGCCTTTGCACGGGTGCCAAGAGACTGCGAAAGCAAGCGGTGTGCAGCCAGAGGCCCTTTCTCACTGTAGCCGACAGGAAACATCTGCAAAGGAATTATTCAGGTGAAAGGACAGATTTCACCACATTCCTTAATGTGAAAAGTTATGAATAAACTTTACAAAACGCTTGTTTTAAGCAGTTACCACTGTTACCCAGACCTTTTGGCATTAGCTTTGTGTTAACGTGTTACCGCTAAATTCACGTTCGTGTTTTCTTATTATTTTAGGTAAATCTATTAAATATATTTAAAAATCGGAATAAAATTAAATATAACTTTACTCATTGGATGATATTTCAGGTGGTAACTATAGGGGTCAGCACTGAATTATTGATCATTGTTGGTTTGTTTCTCCTGATATTGCCTGCATTGACTGGCTACAATCTCATTATGGGGATGGGCCTTTAATTTATGAAGTAGGCAAGTTCATTTGCGCTGTGTTCCTATAACATTTCTTAAACCCACAACACTATAGCCTTGAAAAAACTGTGCAGTTTAGCTAATCTAATTGAAAAAGGATGCAGCAGATGAGAAAGGCCAATGACGCTATACCCCCACCCCACTCAGTGGTACTCGCAGTATATAAATCAATGTTTACAACAAGCCATAAGTATCGCAGGCTAATGGACGCAGCAATGGAAGGAACAGAGGGTGGGGGAGTGATCACACCGTCTGTCTGCAGCCTTTCATATCCTGGAGCTGGGTAGCCTTCAGGGGAGCTCGGGCACCTCATTCCCGTGGGAGTCGTAGTAACATATGCTTTTCAAGCTGTTCGACCCTCCTTACCAGCTTCTCTCACAGCATGCCTGCGATGACGGTGCGCAATAACAGCCAGCATGTGTTCATCTCGATCAAATTGCGAAAAATCGTGCGGCTCTTTGCGTATAGTACTTAACGCTAAGTCTATAACCAAGCCCACCAGGGAGTCGATGAGAATCAAAACAATTAGCTGTCCGGGAAATTACAAGGATTAAATGACAAAATTGGAGAAAACAAAACGGATAAAAAGATCTACCTGGGGATATGGTCTCATTAACTTTTACCCAGGTGTTCACATAATATAAACGTGTTAATCGTTAAATTAATTAGCATTCATTCATTCAACTTTGTATCATGATATAAACTGCAAAGGATTTTAAGTCTGTTTATTCGGAAACACAAAGGGCAGTTGATACCAGTATTTATGACGATAAAATGATTAGAAAATGATCTATAATAACAAAATGCGAAGAGAAGTCTGCAGGGGAACGTTAAAAACAAATTATTTAGCTATCGCAATAGTGCAGGCCTAGATTTTGCCAAAATCTTAAGCAAACAGGCCTGTCTGCATATATCAGATGCTACGTCTTACTGTAAATAAAATAAAACATTACTTCAGCTGAGTGACAAATTTGTTCTGAATTAAGGTGCTTTGGGAAAAAATACCCCACCACAAATCTTTTGGGATAGTATTTAAATGGGAAACAGACCTAAACATGCGCAGAGGGATGGTGCAGAAACGGAGAAAGGAACGTGGTCCAAAAGACAAAAACCACGGAGAAACGAATAAGCGGAAAATCCCGGACAGTACTGTCGGATATACGTGTATAAATATTTACTCCGTGTGCAGCAGGATTTTGCTCTTAGAAGGTGGCTTATCTACTCAACTCCTCCCTTGGCTGGTGTCCTTGGAGGCCTATCATAATTAGGCTTGGTTACTTCGGAGAGCTGGGCCTCGTTTAAAACCAGGCCCTGGCTGAAAACACATGCTTGATGGGTGAGGTCATGACTCGGCAGGGATATCAGTTTACAGGACAGATTCTTCTTATGAAAAAGAAAAAAACACAAGAACCTCGAGTTCCCGATGTGACCTGAAGCTTAGCTGAAACTCACAGTTACAGTAAAGTTACACTGACAGCACTTGGGTAATGAAAATACCATTAAAATTACGTAGATTGCAAATTATTTTAAAGCGAGCCCTTTATTCATTGAAATCTTGTTAAAAACAACAAAATAACAACTGTAGATAAAAGCCTATTGAAGGAGGGAAATAGGAATCGCAGCATCATTCCTTAAAAAAATGAAACTTTAATTTAATTTGTCCATTTAAACTTTTAATTCAGCATAAGAGCTAAGAAACACCACTATTTAAATGACAAGATTATATTCTCTAAACATTAATTCGAGTTGAGAGGAGAGTATTAATTATTTTAATTTGCTCTCACTTACAGCTCCATGTTCTGGTACAATATTAGTACTCAGTGTTGCATATCTGAAATCAGGCTTATTATAATATGCATTGATGATACTGGATAATTTAAAAACACTGCCTTTTGAAAAAGATTTAAGTTAACATAGAATTAAGAAGTTTGTCATAAGCACAGTAAAACTGTCAGTTACACCATACAATATAAAATGTACTCTGCATGTTCCATGTGGCACAGCTAAAACAGATCAAACACAAAATATAAATATAGTGCAGTAGACAAATATACATGTTATATCAATAAGTTACAAATATGAAAAAAGAAATTCCTCTAGTAGAGGTAGATAGGTTGTTTATTACAAAAAACATCCTGTAATACAATACAATGGCCTTTTTCCAAGGACAAAGGTATTACACATAGTACACCAATCTCATTTTCTAGAGTATCCATTCATCAGCCGAAAACACTCTTGTCAATTTTCCATTCATGCAAACAATATGGCCTTTTGAGGGGAGGAACGCAGTGGGCGTGTCCCGGCGAACATCCCTGATCGTGGCCACACCCTCCCTGCGCCCGAGCCCGATCACGGCCGATCCTGCATTCTGTATTTGCATGCATAGGAAGTTTTACCCGAGCCCCTAAAGACAACTTAACATATAACAGAATTAGAGAGCACAAAACAAAAGTACAAACAAAACATCAAAGTATAGACATATCAGTGTGCTTCACAGGTACGTATTTATACGATAAATATGAGATAAAAGTGGCTGAAGCAGGAAATATAGCTATAAGTATTAAAGAATGAAACAAATTTATATGCACGTCGATTTGTCCAGGAAAGTGCCCTGTGCATTTATGAGCTTGGAGTAATTATAGCTCGGTATGGAGTTGGCGAATTTGCTGAGCGGAATCCGGACAAACGCCAGTGTTCCGCTGTCTGTGGGGGGCGAAGAGGTGTACAGCTGTCGGCGGCGCGGAGCTTTTCTGGCTCCGGACTACAGCATAAATAAACACGACCGCACTCGCTTTCGCAATTTATGGGGTTGACGGCTCTAACAGCTCAGTGGCGCAAGGGAAAACAAAAGCTCAGTGTTTCCCTCAGGTGTGGAAAAGCGCTATTTCTGCTAAAAAAGGCGAATAGGATGTTAGGTTACATCTCTAGGTGTGTGGAGTTTAAGTCAAGGGAGGTGATGCTACGATTA
>JAODLD010000124.1:2300722-2326507 GCA_026781065.1 Mormyrops boulengeri
AAATCTGAGCTAGATAAGATTTTAACAACTCTGAGCTATTAGTTAGGTTCTCCCCAAATGAGCTTGATGGGCCAAATGGCCTCCTCTCGTTTGTAAATTTCTTATGTTCTTATGTTCTTATGTTTAAATAAACCAAAGGCTCATCTATCAGCTCATCATCTCTGGCTGGTTGTGGTTTGCATTGTTGCTGGCAGAGGTCCTTGTGTTCAGAGTAATACCGCACCAGGGCAATAATTTTCCTGTGTTAAAATACAGAAAGATATTCCTTCCAATTATGCTTCTTATTGGCAAGAATAATACAATTTTTTTGATTAGTGTATTCTTCATAAAGGAATAAATAACCAGATATTGGATAAGCAGTCCATCTATTCAGTAGGACAGTTTTAATGTTGACGTGTAGCTAAGAAAATGTCTTCTGTTCTTCATCCTTGGAGTATGGTATTTAGCAGAGTGAGAAATGCATGTGCCTGACATGGTCGGGATCAGGATCAGGCTAGATGAGATATCACTGGTTAGTGGTTGTCGCATGAAGTATAATGAGGTTGCCGCTTTTGGCCCCTCCCACAAGCACCTTGTGAATGTGAATCCTGGAGTCCAGAATGGTATTCGGGGTGATGCTCAATGTGGTGTTCAGCATGATGTATAGTATGGTGATCAGCATGGTGTTCAGCATGAAACTCAGCATACTGAGTATAGTGTTAAGTCTCATGAAGTTAAGTCTCTGGCTGATTCCTTCATGCTTGTATGCTTCAAAAGATCCACTATTATCCCAGTGCTGAAGCACAGCAAAATTATGAAATTTGCCAACGACACAGTAGTGCTTGGTCTTATCTCCAGCAATGATGAGACGACCTACTTGAGGGAAGTGGAGAACCTGGCAGAGTAGTGCCAGGCTAATAGTCTCCAGCTGAACACCAGAAAAACAAAAGAGATGGTGTTGGACTACAGCAGGGAACAGCAGCGCCGCTACTCCCCCTCTGCATATTTGGGGCTTCAGTGGAGAGGGTTAGTGACTTTAAGTACCTTGGAGTTCAGCCCATAGAAGATCTCACCTGGTTCACACACATACATGGACAGATTACTAAGGCGAGCCAATGACACAGGCAATGTACAGTGTGGTGTTCAGTGTGGTGTTCAGCATGGTGTTTGACATGAAGTTCAACTTCCCTTCAAACCATACCTATGAATGCAGTTTGAACACTATACGTACACATTTGGACTTCTCTCAATCTTGTGTTAAACATGTTTTCAGATAAACCTTCCAATGGTGTACCATAGCCTCTGTCTGAAATTGCTGATAGGCTGATATTTAGTGCCATGGTTTCTGTTCTTATTTTGGGTAGATGTTAGTCAAGATAAAAAAAACCTTCAGGCTGAATGTGTAGCTGTGCAGTATGATCTAAATCAGCAAACGGCTGCCCGAATTCAAGGGGATGCATGCAAACTCCATTTTGAAAGTGCAAAAATATTATTCTGAGGGTTAAAACTCTTCATTCCGAGTAAATAATCCTGGGAATAAAGTTTTCACATTAACTATGTCTTGATTTGGCTGCTGGGAGAAACCTACACACTTGGCTGTTAGAATGAGCCTTTACATGAGATGTAGTGTTTCGGTGCCAAATTCTGTGGGTCGCTATTTCTGACCAGAACTGTTTTGTACACGGCTCTGAGTTGCGGAAATGATCTTAATTTAATATGAAACAGTCTAACTATTCAGGTATGAACAGGTACAGTCATATACTAAGAGCAGGACTAATTTAGTACTAATTTACTAAATTAGTACGTCTTAAATGTTAATAGATGTTTATCAGCATTTCATTCAGTGGGATGTTTACTTACTGTATCAGTAGATGGATGCTGTCCCGGCTCAGTGCACCGGTGATAACCATTACCATTCATCTTGCCACCACTTCTGTGAGCTAATTGGGGCACCTGGATACACGTAGGGAGCACAGTTGGCCTTTGCTGGGGTCCGGAGCTTGTCCCAAGGCAGGAATTTCCCGGAACGGTCACTTCTTTAATATCCATAAAACATTTCCATGTTATACCTCCATAACACACATACATACAGTACAGATAGTTCATCTGTTTTCCTTATTTAACAGTGTTGTACTTATCTGTTGCATTTGTTGAATGTGCAGTCTTCGGATAATTAATCTTCTCTTGCCAGGTGTCTTCTGATAGTGCTTCTGTGCTGGGGGCCTAAGCAGAGTGCTAAGAGAAGCTGCCTTTTTAAATTGGGTGTTCATCAATACCAAGAACACAAGGATCGTACTTGTCTTCTTAGCAAGAGCGGTCTTGCTAACTTGCCTCCCCAAAACAAACCTGGGATGCAGTGAATCATGGGATTGTTCTTGTTGTTGAGGATGCAGTCAATGCGTCCTTGATATTTGGGGCCGGGTAAGAAAGATCTCTGGGGATTTTTACTTCAGCAATGGAAGATGTCAAATGGGTATGTGAGAACACAAGAATAGTTAAGTATGGATATAGATAAACACCCATTGCCTGAGTCATGTTAATCATGCGCTGAACGACCATCGGTGGGCTGTACCAAATGCAAGGTACTGTCATGATCCATCTCTGTCAGCTCTGTCCTGTTCCTGTTTGGCCAGCAGATGTCACTGCTGGTGATCCTGTGCCGTTTTGTTGGCATCTATCCCAGTTGTTTCTCATCTATTGTTATGGCCCACACCTGCCCCTCATGTACTCCTTGCTAACAGTGTTTCTATTTTCCTGTCTATCATGGTTTCTCCAGTCCAGGAATTGTTACTTGTTGTGAGTCCACGTGCGGACTCGTGACATATTGTCTGACTCAGTAGCGCCTCCACAACACTTACCCTGGTCAGGGAGCAGCTCTTTGCCATGAGGAAATGCATCACGCATTTTAATACATTGCGCGTAATGCATTTGTGCATCATCGGGATTTGCAGCTGTCGTTGGCAGCTATGGGCCTGTGAAATGGATCAAAAGGACCTCTTTGTATAACCTCAGCCTTATGAACTGGAGAGCTAGAGTTATTTTTCATAGCGCCTTTCACCTTGTTAGTGCTGAGAGCAAACGAATCTCCGCTGGTTAGCTGAAGTCCTCATAAAGTGTCGCTCGGTTCAGCTCTGATTGGCCACGGTGGCTATCAGGACTGTTCCTGAGATGCATGTCAACAAACCTGGAGAAATATCTGAATCAAAATATCAACACATGGTCAGGCAATATGCGCACTTTGCAGTACTACTGAGTAATTCTAAGTGAAGCACATATTTCTATATTTATATATCTGATTTTGATCTTAGCAAACTTGACTCAAGCCTGTAATATGAAGCTTAGCAAGTCTGTTGTCTGTGTTTTACAGGAGTGTGCATTCCCCTGTACCCAGGAAGCGGGAGGCGATCACCTCGCAGGGTTTACAAGCAGCTTCCCCATATGATCCTGTCCTGAGGCCTGTAAGAGTAACAAAGCATTCCTTTTATTTTGGGAGAGTCTGCCCTGCTATGTGAATGAGCCACATTCAAATTATCCATGGTCTTCAGAGGGCACCCCGTGTCTGTTGGAATTGCACTGCGAATCTAAGCTTCTGTTTGAACCAAAGCGTCGTAGAAGAGGAGCAGCTGTGCTTAGCTATATAAATAAAAAGGGCTGAATGTCTTTAGCGTAAACTCCCCCTTGAGATGAACACATAGTCTGCTTTACTAAGGGGCTCAGCATCAATGGGAATGAAAACGTAATTTTGGCTTATGTATAAGCCATTCGGAACAATATATATTTGCTGCTGTTAATCATTAAAGATAATTTTGGAGATTCCCTTGGTCATGTGACCAAGAGAATCAGGTACTCCTTGTCACATGTACAGGGATGGACATAACTTGTACGCAAGAACGCATTCACCTTTAAAAACAATCGATCGTTTTTAAAGGTGAATGCGTACCAGTTATGTTCATCCCTGCACATGTAGCTTTGCCTTTTACAACATCTACATTCCGTTATGCATTAGTTTCTTTTCGGGGTGTCTTGTGTCATCTTGTGTTTTTAATCATTTTGGTTTGGGATATGATGTACTGCTGAAAGTCAACAATTCATCAATAGGAATTGAGTTAAGAGGAATTCAATATGGCGGCAAATGAATTATGTTCATATGTAACACCGTATTAGTCAGCAACAGGGATCTGTAAAACATGTGAATGTTCAGAAGTCCGAAATGGTCAGTTATGTGGTTGGATTTTGTGAGATATCAAAGGATGGTCATCTGTGGTGATGACCTTGGGCGACTCCTGGGTTTCATTTAAGACACAGGAGCTCCAGAGATTCAGGGATCGTCGACATCTTCGCGATGACCTCTGGGTGACAGGCCTCATGGAGCCATACCTGGCTGTGCAGGAAGGTCTTGGATGTGGAAGTTAAAGACATGAGTCTTAAACTGGTGAAAGGTTCTGCTTCTTTGTTAATCAATGCTTCAGTCATTTGGGAGCTTTTTCAGACAAAGTCATCAAGAATCTCCAAAAAACCGATAGGGCGCTTCTTCCCTTATACACACTTACAACAATAGACCTTTTCTGTTTTTGCCAGACAGTCATCCTCTCCAGAATCCTCCATGGTTATTTTTGCTTAATTCCTGTTGGCTAGTCACACACCATTCCAACATTCCTTGTGTCTGAAGGTAATATTTCGAAATTTCTCATGACCTTGCTCTTCTCTTAGACTAGGTTAAGGCAACCTCTTTGCACAAAACAAGTTAAGGTAAAACACACAATTTATATGAAAAAGCATAGATTACAATGAAACATTAATAATAGGATACATTTCCATTATAATAGTATGTGTTTATTCCTCTTTGCCTCCCACCCTTGAGTGGTTCTTTTATAATGTGCACATTCCTAATATCCTTTACTGCGGATATTTTTGAAGGAAATATACATCTTAGTATTAATACAAATCCATTGTTTCTTTCATTCTTTACTCCCACGTGGATCACCACCAGCTTCCATTCCACACGTGTAGGAAATGGTGACGCTGCTTGTGGAAGCAGGGAGGAAGCAGGAGATCTCAAACCCACGTTTGGGAGCTTAGCGATTCTGTCCCCTCGGTCAGGGCGGTAGCCAGCTATGAGGTCACCGAGGTCCAGACCTTGGTAATTTTTTGAGAGCTAAAAATAATAGTTGAAGCTAAATATTCACTTGAATAAAAAATTAGACTAACTAACATTTCACGTAACTAATTAATAAAAAAAATAATAAACAGCTTATGAAGGCGCAGTATCAATAATGTGATTGACGATACCCACTCCCCCCTCCCCCGGGTCCCGGACCTCACTATTTTTTATATACTGGCTACGGCCCTGCCCTCGGCCACACCTGAAACACTGCTCTGAAGGTGATCACCTGGCTCTGTCTCCAATCCTGGAGGACACCAAAGCGATTTGTTTTGGCATGTGCAGGAAGTGCTAGAGTATCCAACCCCCACGGTCAAAGCAGTGGGTGCGGAGAAGGCATCGAACAGATCAGATATTTTGCTGTTGTACCTCGGAAGGGGCCCGTTGCCCACATGGCAGATTTATGAAGCAGGGGGAGAGCAGGTCATACTGGGAATAGCAGTGGCCATCATTTGTGCACTACAGCAGGCCTACAGCGCATAATTGCTGGGACAAAATTCCGTCAACCAGGGCCCCATGATACACAACCCCTCCCACCTGACCACCAAACGCCGCCCCCCCCACCCGCCTGTTATTGTTACGGTTGCGAACCAGGGAAGCAGCAGAGAAGCCATTAGGTCGGGTAAACGTGGGTTTATTCAGGGAAAATAACCAAAAAACACAGGACACACGCAAGACCGACGTCAATGACTGGACCGGGGTAAGACTGTCTAGGAAGCACTTAATACAACAAAACTAATTAACAACAACTAGACACAGCTGGGAACACGGGGATTCCACACGAGGTAAATGAGGGGGCGTGACACACTGGAGGATCGGACGAGCGGGGCATCTCCAGTTATTTCCCAAGAAGACAGACAGGTGCTACAGTGGCTGTATCAGGGACAAAGAGGCATGTTAGCAAAATGGCTTTTCAAATAATTTGTGCAGTTTCACTCAGGTAACTGGGCTGCTTAAAGCTATTTTGGCGCGGAAAGGATAGTCATTTGCCACTGGATCTGGCCAATGCAGCCAGACCTGGGAGCATCGAGGGTATCAAAATGTGAACGTTTACAATGTTACAACAATGCTAATAGTTCAGGATTTGCCACCGTTTTATCTTGGTATTGATTTTGTACAGCAGTAAACAAATTGGTTTTGAGACACAAGATATTTCATATAGTTCAGTGACAAAACAGTCCAAGATATGCAAATCACCAGTTCATATGCTAATATAACATGACTAAATATCAAAATCATTAGTGTTATTTTACTGGGTGTTAAAATGTTGTTTAGTCATGGTATATTAGCACATAAATTTAGTCATGCTGTTTAGTCATATGTGTTTGTATTACACACAGTCATGTGTGTATGTGTTATAAGCAGGGTTGCCAACTTTGGTCAGATGGCTGGAGTGAGACTGTCAATTGGAGTCAAGTCTGTCCACACATTTACATGTATGAAACAGTTTTATTACTTTGTAAATAGTCTGTATGGTTTGCAGACTACCCCAAGGCTTTTGATGTAGCTAATTATAGGTTTATAATGGAATAACACATTTGCTGTAAGATTTCTTGCATGAGTGTGAGAGTCTGAAAGCGTGAGTATGTTACGCCATATGCGTGACAGTTAGCAACCCTGATTATAGGCCTAAATGTCACGTGAACACTCCAGATGTTAAATTTTTATCTGTTAAATATTATTTGGAAATACTTGGCGCACTTTGCTAAATAACATACACAATATGAAAACGTACATAACAGTAAGGTGTCTGTGTGTGTAAGCTGTTCTGTCTAACGCTACGCTCTGCTGAGCTGCCGGCATCATTCCCGCAGTATAACCGCCAGCCGATACCAGGCAGATCGGTATGAACACATCATAAACGTCTGTGCATCTCACGATACCGTCAGGCTATTTTCGTGTGTCACTCTTCTCAGTTTTCAGGTTCATGCAACCTTGTTCAGACATAAATTCATGCATATTTAATAATTCTCCGCAAGTTGACAATCGGTTCTGACAGAATAGGGTACCCTATTCATGGATCTTTTTCACATAACCGTTACATAAAAAAGTATAAATACTTTGTACGCTATTTATAAAAAAGCTCAATTTATCTATCTATCTAATCTTTTTCACAGGCGATGTGTGTCTCCGTGGGTTAGACCTCTGCGCCTGTGATTGGAAATTCACTGGTTTAAATCCCATCATTGTTGGAAAAGAGACATATTTAAGGGCCAAGTTGCCCAATTTCCTTGGTTCTCAAGATGACAGTTAACATTCGATGAGCATCATATACCAATGGTAACGTTATGAATGCAACTTTAAAATATTAGTTTACATAACAAAAATTGGAATACAATTTAGTTCCTTTTCAACAAATTTTCCAGTGGAACACAGAACATACATTATCGCGGGATACCTTTCTCGGGTATGTTATGCTTTTCAGGTTATTGCATAGGTTAACATTAATGATTTATTTAAAGTATATTTACTTAATTTTAATTGGCCTATTCTGGATTTTTACCACGTCATAAATTAGCTAAGTGATTTTAAATGATGCAGCTACATTACGTTGAGATCACAGAAAACTCAATCAGTTCAACGCCATTATCTGACTTATTTCGATAGTATTAATTAATCGCTCCCCGTGCCACCAACAGAGGTCTCTCTTTCCATTCACATTGTTTTTTTTTCAAGTGTTTTTTTTTCTCCATCACATTTTTCCTTTATCCAGATTAGCGGTCGCCAGACATCGCTTTCTCTGCTTTGAGTCTTTGGACAGGAGCCGTGTTCTCGCGCCCGTCTGTGTTTGTGTAGCGGCGCGAGCAGCAGCAGCGAAAGAAGGCCTTAGCAAAAATACATTGACAAGAACTTCACAAACCTGCATATCGTGAAGATATGGAAACATAGAAAAGGCAAAAAATTTATTACGGCAATATCAACATTTCTACATTCTCTCCTTTTCTAGGATGTAGAAAAATGCAATTGTTTTATGTCCTGTAAACCTGCTTTTGCCGTTTTGCTGCTAATTATTCATAATGATAGTTATATTGCGCTATTTTTAAATAACGCATTAATTCATGTCTACGTACAAAACAAGTTGACTGAAAGCAACTGCAGCTTAAGGATAATAAGACAACTCCTCGGAGTGACTGTAATGACATAAATAAAACTGACTAATGTTTAAAAAAGCACTCTAAATCAGATTGCACGGGCCAAATTGGTTCTCTAATAATAATAATATACAATAAAATCGCAATTGGGTGTATGAAACAAAGAGCAAGTCTACTGTTTGCAATACTTAACACAGGCATTCAGAGGTGTAGCATTATTAATAATGCTGCGTGTTTACAGCTGAACAGTGGAACCACAGAAATATTAAATGCTTTCCAGATGTCAATATGTTTTTCTGGGTACCCCTTCAAAACTGACACATTTCGCTTTTTTACAGTAACCTGATTAAAAAAAACACACATTAATGAGGTGTAACTACTATGAGGTATGTTGACGGGGTGCCAGTGCTGTTTGCAAATGTTAGACCTTGGGGACTGGGAAACAAGTATAGACGTGTGTGCAGGGGTGGACTGGCCATCTGGCAAAATGTATCATGTCCCCTCCCAATTTTTTTTTTTTTAAGTCATCATGGGAGCCCACCCTCTGCATGTTTTCCCTGCCTTTGTCAAGGCTTTTATCCTAATGATCCGCGGTTAAATTGGTGACTCTGCTGCAGTCTGGGCTGCAAAGAGGACTAAGATACGTGATATGTGATGGAGCATCACTGGTTTATTCGGAAAGATGTTTCTCTTTTCAGTGTTTACTGGGGGATGGAATCAACTGTTTTGCTGAATACGTGGAAGAAGAAGAGGAAGAAGAATACCTAAGCAGTGAATGGCAGTTTTCATCTTCTGGGTGGGTTGGCATAGCAATCATCGCTTGAAGTAACTTTTAGTCATGATTAAGGTGCAGTGGGAGTGAATCAGAACAAGGAAAACCTGTCCCCATTCACCCCGGGGGAGATATGTTATCTATATACTTGGAGTTAAGATAACTGTAAACATAGTTCCAACTGAGTCATTAAACAAAATTAAAAGCAGTTCAAAGATTTGGTCTCAACATTTTAGATGGGTTAGTGAGAGGGTGAATGAGTGAATTAGTTGGTCTGGTTGGCCTGGAGGTTCCCTGTCACATAGGAGTGACTTTTTTGCACCTTGTATGAAGCATCTTGGGGAGACTTTTCCTGGGGTGGGGACATGGCTTTTCAGCATGCCCCAGCTCCCTGTCCTTGGTGCCACCATGTTGCAAAGGTTCCCAGCTCCTCTGATGTGGTCGCATTCAGAACTGACCCTGGGAATAAGTCTCCCTGCTAGGTAGTCGCAGTCGTTACTGCGAGTTTGGGGGCCCCTGTTGATCAGGTGGTGCCTGTGTTGGCGGGCACTCTTAAGAGGGAGGTGCAGGAGACAATGGGGTCTGTTCATTCCTGCATGATTGCATACATGTCCAAAGCAAACCGCGGTGGGTGCGCAGGAAGGCCGGGAGGCCTTCACACACCGACGTCAGAGGCAGGCATTTCTCTCTCAATTTGTTTTGCTAGCCAAGAGATTATAATCGAAGAACTCTGCGCATCATCAGTATTGTTCTGCCTTCAATGTGAACACAGCACTGTGTGCCCTTATGATCTATCTTTTGTTATGGTTGATTTTAAAGAAAAGCATCCCTTTAGTGTAATATTTTAGTGTGATATTTATATTGTTAGTTAGTTATTGTGTTTATTCGACCCTGTTAAGATGCTGCTGTGTTATCTCTAGCTGAAATACACATTGCACTATGTATATAAACCTTGCGTCCAGCCCCCGTTTCACACTGTCCTGTGTTTTGTGCACTTTACGTCCTGTGAAAGCCCTCCCCTGTCTGTCTGTTACACCGTGGCCCTGGGGTAGCATTATTTTGTGCTGCTCTGTACCTGTATGCGAATCGAATGGCAATAAGGCCCACTTGACCTGACTTGACTCGACTTCCTTATTTCTAATTAAACATTAATCCTTGGTCCCCTGGAAAGGTACAGAGCAGACAGGATGGTGCTTAAATGACCTTTGGGAGTTAAAGGTATCAGCCAAATATCGACTTTCACCCACTCACCAGAAAACGAAACAGCGCAGCGATTATTTTACTAATCACATGCTGAAATAAGAACTATTGTGTGATAGATGTGTATGAAGTGTGATAGATTAGTATGAAATAATCACATTTCCATGCACTTCACATTTAATGCTAGGGTGGCTGTGATGCATGTTGGTGGGACAGTATGTTTCTTGGGTTCTGGAGGAAAAATGCAGTCTAATACAGTCTGTCTGTCTGTCTAACTATCTGAGGTCCAGGGGAAGTTTATATTTTCTCTGTGTTCATTTTTATTTCTGATCACCAAGACATGTCTTTTTTTTCTGTATTTAAACCTGTGCTTTATTTCAAAATTACCGTCGTCTTTATGCTGTTATCAGCACAAAGTGACTGAAGATAAAACAGTAATTGGAGGTTTATATGACTCTGAATCTGTAATTTTCCAAAGATTTCCTTTAGACTGTTCGACTGATGATGGCATATTGCACAAATGCTTGTCAAAAATAATGCTGTTTGTTGGCTTCTTTTATGTCAGCAATGTTTTCACTCAAAGTAACTTGCAGTGGTTTATGCCAGGCTGTTAAAACTGCATTCACTGGTTTTGGACTCATTGACCACACACTCACGTTGATGCCAGAGACTTGACTGAGACCTAACCTGTCATTAACTGTAGCTCCCATTCTTATATGTGCTTATTTGAAGTATTTTATTTTAATTACGTCATATTGTTTTTTTGGGACTGCCTGTTTCTGCTTCTACATTGAAGTAGGTTTATTTTATGCTTTTCTTAGCAAAATGCAGAATGCCGTCCTGCACTTTCAGCTTTCCTGTTAGACTTACAGTTTACTGTTGATATTCGTACCGTTGCACGATAAAGGCTAGAGCTTCACTAAAGGCAGAGCTTCAACCAGAGGAGGCTGCAACACAAATGAATCTCCCTTCAGACACCTTCCAAAGCCCCTAACATTCCTTTTCCAGCAGGAATTTTTATTGTAGCTGACAGATCTTTCCTAGAAACAGAGCTCCTTCTCGGTCACTGCGCTGCTATTGCCTTTGTTACCTGTAGCCTGTTAACATTACGGCGATCGTTTTAATTGTGCGCTGCAGCAATGAGAAATGTCTCACTCCAGTATCCTGGAGGCGGGAGGCTGTTACGGTGAGAAAAAGCAGCAGTTGCTTGACGCGCCTTGACAAAGCTTTCGTTTCAACCGTTTCAATGGATAACTAACCTTTCCCCGCTGTTCCTATACCAATAATACCTGAGGGATCTTAAAGGACAGACATACAGGCAGATCCCTGCTCTTTCCTTAGCATTTACATCCCAAGAAAGCAAACGGTTTTGTGGGAATTAACGAGAATAAATCCAATTTTAATGTACCTAATAAACAAATCATTCATACGAATGTGGAACAGTATTATAACTTTCCTTTGAAAAAAAACTGTCTAAAGAAATACATTAGAACATCAAAAAATGTACTCAGAGATGCATAGTATGAGAGGCACAGTATTTTTACCATAAATAATGGAACAGTATAATGTAATGAAATGGAAAACCATGATCACAGTTACACGCACATGCAAATGCAGGGGCAAAGTTTGGTTTTCCTATGTGTGTTTTTTTTCAGCCACAAGGGTTGTTCTGTGTTTTGTCGTGTCTTTACTGGACTTGTTGGAGAAATATACACAGCCCATTTTTTTTGCAAGAATATAAAAGGTGATTGCATGTCTGCACTGTGTGTACCTCATTTGTAACAAGCAGAAGCAGTTACATAATATAATTATATCTTTTTTTTAATTCCTCCTCTTGCACTGTGAATGTTAATTCCTGGGCAATTGGTCACAATATTTGTATTTTCTAGACGTGACTGCTGTGCAATCCTTTCTCCACGTTATATTATTTCAGCATTTTGGACACAAATTCTCTGTTCAGATACAGCAAAATTACAATCCTCTTCCCACTGGCAGGTTTGTGCATTACTGAATATGTTCTTCAGTCTTTGCGCAGTTGGTTTGGACGGCATCCACAGAAATATAAATTCATGTGAAATTTACATGCATGCTAAACGGAGCAGGGGCCCTGCAGAATAGTCTTTCTGCAATAGTTTACAGATGTCCTGGGCAGGCAGAAGTATTAAAGCCCATTTTCTGGGAAGCTTATCTACATTTTGTATATGCTTCTACAGCATGCAAAACTCTAAATATCATTGTACATTTGCAATTTGCCCTTGGCAAGTAATAGACTGCAGCCATTATATTAACTCTGAATATCCATCCATGAATTCAGGAGAGACAATTTCATCCATTCAAAACACATGCATTCACACCAATGCGCACACACTACTTCTGCGCCAATTAGTATATATTTTTTCCAAAGAATCCTGTCTTACATTTGAAATGATGGCACCAAAATGATGTGCTTTTTTCAGCATGGAAGCATAATCATGTAACTATCTCTAAGAAGTCGCAGGATATATAGGCCTACAATGTGATATAATGCATCAATAAATCATATGGAAAGGAGAAAATACGTTTACAATGATATTACCGAGCCTGAAAAGGTCCAGGTGAAATGTGTGATGTTTTCTTTACTGTACCTCTTGGAAAGAACAGTACATACGTTTTCTTTATAGTCAGATTGGTCATCTTGGCATTTCTGGGGGTGCGGGGGTCTATAAAAATGTCTTATTCAGCTTACCTTTGTAACTATCTCCAGAAAGCTTCAACCATGTCTTTTTGTCAGCATTTCTATGATTTGGAAATGAATGAGATGGTTCAGTTTATATGATTTTTTTATGATTGTTTTGAAGCGCGTTATGTAGCTGGGGGGTATTTCACCAAGCAGGATAACCCATTTTACCAGATAATTTATGTAAATATGGTTCCAAAAATAAAATCTTTCCTGTCTCATAATGTAAGCTGGAATCTTACAGGCTGTGGTTGCACTAGGCCTCCATCCATCCATCCATCCATCCATCCATTCATCCATCCATTTTCTGTCCTTTGCAGGGTCGCAGGGTTCTAGATCCTATCCTGGAACCTACGGACATAAGGCAGGGAATTACCCAGGATGGGGTGCCAACTTATTGCAGGGTGTTTCTAACTTTTGCATTAATTTTAGATGATGCATGAACTATTTCAGCTTTAAGTTGCCTATGCCTTATTGTGTATAAAGTGAATCAGTGTTTTCTTCCTGTTGACCTGTGAAAGTGTGAAACTGTCGGTGTTATACACAAAATGGAGCCATTGACAAAGATCTGTCTGTGTTTTAGCATTCTAGTGAAAATGGTGTCTTTCCTTTTGTATATTGTGCTACCTTAGCAGATGCTTGAACCATAGTATTCTTCCTGCTGTGTTTCACGATGAATCCTATTTCTTTGGGTTATTTTTGGATGCTGGTTCCATAGCAACAACTTACAGAAGAAACATCATCAATAGCACGCTCATGGTAACTCAAAATTCAACCCACCCGGAACAAAAAAGCCTTGATCATGATGCAGTAGTGCTAACGATCAGGTAAATGTCCCTTTGTTTTTCCAATATGCAGTTGGATACATTGTTTACTAGAAATGCAGTAAAGCAACTCCAACGGACATGAATGACGGATGGGGTTTAATCTGATGAATACTGTTTTAGTTTCGCTTAGTCTATTTTTAATTCTATGTCAAGATCTATGTCTTTATTTTCTCTTTCTTCCATCTCTGGGGAAAACACCAGCTGACCATGAGCTGCATGGCCAGGAACCTCAACCCTAACCTCAGATGTATTGACAGCCCACCAGCGGTTCCCCTCACCATGGCCTGATTTGCAGGCCCCCATTCCAGTCCTGCTGCCATGCCTCTTATCTGTTGTCCTCTGATATTTTTATTACTGTGCAACATGAGCTGCTCACTCGCCGACCCATAACACTGTTGTTGATGTGTGGCCTACGTGCAATGGGCCAGCATTGTTGGAAAGGGCGTGCGACGGTAGGCTCTTTGCCTCACTTGACTGGGTTCATCCACACTGGTTTGTTCCACTTGCCCATCATTGTCAGTGATTGTTATGTACCGGAGAGTTCCGGAGTGTTCTATTCTGCTTCACCCTCATTAACTCAGAACGTAAGTGCTGATGACATTCCCATGACCCATAGTCTCTGCCCCTTTTGTTTAATTCTTTGGCCCTAGAGGTAATATTGGCAATTTTTTAATCAAGCTCCTTGATTTCTGTGCCATGCTCACCCAATTCCTGCCTGTCATTGAAAAATAAGATCTACTGATTAGGCTCTTTATCTGCATCATATTCCTGTGGTTCTTTTTGTTCTGTTTGATAGACTCTCACAGGATGCTATATAAAGAACAAGCAGAATTAATTGAACCTGGACTTTTAATTTCTATGGAAACATTTGTGTTTTACTGTATTCTCATCAAGAGCTGTTGCTTGACTGAGGTGAAATTATATTAATTCATATTATGTTTGTATGTTTCATATGCAGTTTGATTTTTTTGTAGTACTTTCTTATTGTGGCAGATTTTCATACTGTGATTAAATACACCTCCTGGCATTGTTTATACAATGACTTGTAAAATAATTGTGTTTGCATCCTTTATGGTGGATTTCCTCAGGCTATTTGTTTCTTCTCACATTCTTCTGAGACATTTCTTCCTACAAAGACACTTAGCTTTTAGCATTTGTCTTTGTAGTCAGTTCAGTTGCTTCATCTTGTGTCATTCAATGGGCTTTCTTTGCTCTACATTTCGTGTCTTACGTTCAGCTTTCTTTGCATCACATTTTGCCCTTTTCATTTGGCCTTCTTTGCTCCATGTTTCGTTTTGCAGCTTTTGCTTGACCTTCTTTGCTCCACATTTTGTTTTGTGCCTTTCGTTCGAGCTTCTTTACTCCACATTTTGTCTTTTATTTAGCCTTCTTTGCTCTATGTTTCTTTTTGTGCCTTTCAATAGTCACAGTCTTGCTCGATGTTTCATTTCATGCCTTTAGTTTAGTCCTTTTTACGTACCACTTTGTTCTTATACGTTTTTTCCCAAGAGGTGATTTCCTGTCTTCAGGCCAACGCTGACTAAACAGGGAACTGATCTCATTTACCCTTCCATGGCACTTGGTGACCTTGCTTAATTATTCATTCTGATGATGGCTGTTCGAGAGGCTCTGCTGACAGGCCCCGCATCGTGCTGATGGAAGGAGGGAGGGAGGGAGGGGGGTGCCATCCGAGGACACAGAACCTCTGGGAGGAAGTGAGCAAGCACAAACAATGGGGAAGCGCGTTTTGTTGACATGGTTGACATCTATCCACTTTCAGCTGGAAGAAAGTGGAATTGCAAAGCTGTTTTTAACAAATGGTTTAAATTTACACTTCGTACTGCAAGCCCATGTGCCCTGTAGGGGTGAAGTGGGAGTGGAATGATAAAATATTAAGCAGGAAATATTGGCATGCAAGAGCATCTTCAATACACACCAGCTAAAATAAAAAGATTTTATACTGTACTGTGTTCTGTAATGCAATAGGTTTAGTATATAAACCTACAGATACAGTATATGCTGTAATTAAGATCAACCACAGCATGCAAGGCATCACCAGCCTTTTTCAAACATGGGGAATGAATTATGAATGAAAAATCTATATATTTATGGGTAAATATAATCCACTTGTAGGGGTTAAAAGCAACAAACCTACCAAGGCTGAGGTTTCTAAAGTAACAGTGTAGGCATTTGTAGTGCAAGTGTCCATAAATACTCTCCCTAAAGAGATATTATTCTTTAAATATGTCATTTACAGTAGGACTGCTTCTTAATTTGTATCTGGTTTTGTCAGGGCACTATGCATAAAAATATACAAATTTGATCAGGCATCACTGAGGACAGCTTGGGTTTAATTATTGTTGGGGTTCATTTCATGTTTAACTAACCCATAAACTCTAAAGGTCTTTATGAGGTAATATCTGCCACTGAATGTCAATGGGGCATATTTAGAGTGCAGACAGCCCTTATTTGGGAGGACACTCCTGTTTCTAAGAACCTTCAGCCAATACTATGAGAATATGTCTGCTTCTGTCTCTGTATCTGTATTTCCAACACTGACGTCCTCTGCTGAAGTGAAAATGAGCTACACCCAAGCTTATTGCCCACTGAAGGCCAGACCGTGAAACCTGAGAATTGCTCAACTCCATGAACACTCTGAAATCATGACTAGAATGCAACATGTGCTTCATTGGCCATGCAAAGCTCTGGACAGACAGTTACATGCCTTATGACTGTTAAGGGCCCGGTGTGTAGCTCAGCAGGTTAGGCCCGTGGCTGTGGTCTGAAGCTCACCATTTGAAATCCCAGAACCAGCAGACTGATGGCACCGTTAGGCCCTTGACCAAGGCCCTTAATCCCTCAATGATCAAGGGGAGCTGCAGAAAGGGTTGAGAATTTCCTCCTGGGGATTAATAAATGATCACTATTCTATTACGGGACCCATGTGTGACGCACATCAGTTAGCGGCACAGTGGCTTGGAATAGTGCACAATTTGCATTGCAATTAGCAAATGGTGACCTGTGTAATGTAGAAAACCTGTCATGTGCAGCATTTGCCTCACTGATTTGACAGATCATCTTAAGGATGCCATCCCTTTAAGACCTGGGAGCTGTCGCCCTCTTTGCCCCCCACCTCCCCCAAAGATCCTCCCTTGGATTGTAAACAATAAAAGCAACAAGAGCTCCTGTCCCCAACTGTCACTTACCGTGTGCCGGTTTCATGTCACACATGTGAAATCAACACCAGTAGATGCTCCCCAAAGTGCGCTGGTCCGGTTGCAGGTCTTTATTAAAACCCAGCCGTGCCTCCCACTCTGGGCTCCCGAAGAAGTTTTGCTGAAGCCGCAGGCAGTGGCTTTTACCTGGCTTACACACAGAGCCGCACACGCTCTGAAGCCAGGAACTACACTTCGATCTTTTGGTTAAACCCAAGCACCTCCTGTGTGTGTCTTAGTGAGAATGAACATTTTTGGATTAGATAGAAAGGTTAGTGCTGATCCAGCCTTTAAAGACAACATTCTGCAGCATAAAATAATAACAAACACATGATATGTGGCAGGCAAAACAATAATTATGAGGGGAGTTACCACTCCGAAAGGTCAGCGTGCATCGTTCAGAAAAGGAGCTCATCTTGGCAGCTTTTAAAATAAATACAATTGTAAATTATGCAATGTACTGTCATGGGATTAAATCATAATTTGAGTTTTTAAATAAGTATTGATTAAAAATAGGGCGTGTATAGATTTACGATTTTTTCGATTCACATTTAATTCATGTTCAGTCCCACTGGTGTGATTGCATTTGTTGTGTTGTATAGCTTTTTATTTACCGTTTAAGTATATATATATCTTCTATATGGAGTATTTTGTATTGCCTAAGTGCAGTAGGGCAGAAAACAGTGATTTAACAATCATGATGTCCTTTCCCATTCTAACAGAAAAATTAACAGCACCCAAACATCACATGTTCATCGTCACGTCCACAATTTTCTCACACGCTCATATAAACAGTCACAGTATGGCAAACAAATTGCTGAGAGCAAGAAACTCATTAATATGTTATTGTCAGAAAAAAGAGAACCAGTTTGTACCTTAGCTTGTCACTGGGGCTGTACCCTCAAGGGTCTGTCAATTGTACCCTAGCTGTAGGTAAATGTACCTTTTAAGGTACAGAAATGGACTCTGAAGAACATCCCCAAGGTACAAACAACATTAATGTACGCCCAGTGGTACAAAAATGTTCCTCATAGTCAATTTCTGTATCTTAAAAGGTACATTTACCTACAGCTGCCACTGGCAGACCCTTGAGGGTACAGCCCCAGTGATAAGCAAACTTACAAACTGGACTTTATTTTTCTGACAATGTACACACAATCAGAGCTAATGAACTATTCAAACAACACAGGACGACTCGGCTATGTTTATAGTTTATTTGCAGGCATCACAAATAAAGTAAATATTCTACATACTGTATATTACTATTCCAGTAACAGGGCAGGAGCGCGCATACTGCGCTATGTTAGCTGGGGCACGCTTCTTGTCCTCTACATTTCCCAGCAGGGTCGGTAGACTCGTCCCACCATACATCTCATGGTGTCTCTTCTGCCAATGGGGAGGCTGAGCTCTGAGTCCTGGCTGGTCTCTCTCCGTTCAGCAGTCAGGAGGTCCTCAGGAGACATGGCCGCCCCCAGATCCCGGTGCCCGATGAGAGCAACGCCCCTTCCGAGCGTCTTGGGGCCTCTCCAAAGTCCGGTGTCTGCCACCATGATGACTCTCGAGGCCGCACCTTTGTTGCCGGTGTTTCCGCCCGAAGCTGCGGACCCGAAGGGGCCCTTGGCCACCTCTTCATTCAGGAAGGCACTCAGGGCCTCTCGCTCTGAGCTGGAGTCTTCAACTTTGCTCATGGACATCACTGGTGAGATGATGTAGCAGTCTGAGATGAGGACCATGGCGACGAAAAGTGAGTAGAGCTTCATTTCCACGGATGTTCAGGCACAGTGCTGGTTAATGGAATGGTATTCTGTATTCGCTGTTCGTCTGACTGAATCTCTGGTGTTCTTCTCCTGCTTATATGCTGCCGAACACCCAGAATAGGCCACGTTGCATGTAGAAGGACGTCCTTTGTTATGGTATTAAAGGGTATTAAAAAAGTCATGAGTGTATGGGACCTCAAGCAGAGCTGTAGTGTTTACTGCGTGAACAGATAACATATCTTACATGAAACGTGGCTGGTTTTGCGGTGAGGCATCTTGGTGGGGTACCATACTCTGAGGACCATCTCATTCCAAAACCTCTGCCCTGAGTAAAAATAAGAATCGATAAAAGCCTGCTTGAAACTATAACGATGACAGATTCAATTTGTGGTTGATCTAGTCTTTCTCTCCATGTGTCCAACTGGTACCAGTGTGGTGACTGAAGCGATATATCATCACTAAACCAGAAAAAAGACATTAAGTCATGATATTAGATATCAAGGTCTTCAACATTACAGTTGTATTAAAGAAGGATGTCTGATGCAAAGCCTTAGATTTGATTTTGTGATTGTTACATTGAAACAAATTCAGAAACAAAAGGTCACGTTTTCTGTTCAGTTCTGCTGATCAGCTGTGTCACTGAAATTGTTTGCTCAGTGAATTTGATCGACTGCTGCAAGCTGTGGTTGTTCCCAGTCATCTTCTCTGATTGATTTCACATTGAAACGGTTTAATGGTGGATTGCAGCTTTTATATGCTTGTCTTCTAATCCTTTTAAATAAATTGCAACAGAACAATTCATTGCCTTGTCATAGACTGGGGTTTTCAACAGATTTCAATCTGGCTACATCAATTCAGTATTTGAATTTCGGTAGACAGTTGTAGAGTTTTTTTTCTTTTTGGCCATTTTTGTTTATTTAAATTGGAGCACTTACATGGCTGTTACCTCAGTGAAAGAGTGGTGTCGAATTTTCAGTGCACTTTCCTGTCAGTTCAGACGAAAAATACGAACAGCAGTGCCGAAGGGGAAAACGGGAAGCATTACAGAAAGACAGCCAAAGCGGGGAAGAGAAGAACGAGCCATATTTCCAAGCTATTCTGGCTGTTATTCCTGGATTCTCCATCTCAGTAATAACCTGAAGAATGTGACATGGTGCTTTCAGGGGCAGCCTGCTTATGTAGACGAGGTTTAGGTCGGGAAACGGTTGTGGTTTAAACAAGAAGTGGTTAGCAAGACAGTGTCCACACCAGGCTGCGGGGGGGGTTCACAGATGTGGTGGTGGGTCTTTATTTACTTTATTTAGGAGACCCTCTTCTCCAAAGCGATGTACGAGTGAGGCAAATAGCACATTACAAACATACGGCTGTCAACTAGGCATAAGTGCGCACCATACCTGACCATATCTGCCACTACATGATTGTTATATCTAAAATGCATTTCATATATCCTGAATGATTTTGGCCCTTGAGGACCAGGCTGGGACAACCCGACTATAGATTAACCTCTGCAGGCTTTCATAAATTATATCACACTTTCTGCATTTAAATGATATACAGTTTATTTATTAAGCTAAATAATAATAACACAGAAAACCCAGCTGTACAGAAAAAAGGAACTTTAATCAAGAAGTGCAGTGAGTGTAGACTGCGATACTCACCAAAAGGCAGGGAGATTAATGCTTTTTTTTAAGGATGATAACCCTTACTCACTTTGATTTAAGGTAGGTTTTTGATTCTGTCTGGGCTCGTCATGTCACTTACGGTTGGTGATGAAAATCACTCTTGTAGCTTTTATTAGAAAGGCGGGTAATCCTTCCTCTCACATTTAAACCTCATCGACTAACTTAAAAATGCAAATAATCTGTTATCAATGCCTTTGCTCTCATAATAATTGCTATCATCATAATACCCGTTAAAGATCTTTAAACTCAGAGAAGAAAATTAATTTTAATTTTGTGTGTTTTATTCTTGCACCTTCTGAATATGGAATACTCCACCCCATCAGCTGCCTAAGGATGGAGGTGTTTTTTCTCATACATCCAGCCATCACAGGGTGGTGGAGGACACTGGAGCCTTGTACAGTTGGGCTCAAGGCAGGGGGATCACACCCCCGGGAAGAAGGGGGTGTGCCTATAAAGGGGCATACTGTACATGCTCACACACTATGAGCCAGTTTAGGGGTGTCAGTTAGCTCAACTGGACCCCACACAAAACACATATTATATGCGAAGTCACAACTTTCTAAGCAGTTATTATTAACCGCTCATCATTTGTGGCCTGTACTTTAAAACAGTGTTTCTCAACCCGATCTGCGGGGACCCCCAGACGGCCCACGATTTTGCTCATACCAGGAGCTGGGAGGGAGCCAAAACAAGGACAGTCTGGAGGTCCCCGAGGATCATGGTTGAGGAACACTACTTAGGAAAATAAAACCATTCTTCTCGGTGACATGGGATAGAACCCAGACTTCTGATGTCATACCCAGACCCCGCATGGCAATAGAGAAGAAAGCATCAGCAGATGGTACTGTACGCTCACTGTTCAAAGCCAACTCTCTGTCCCTTTCTTGTCTCCTCCAAAGCACCCAGACAGCCAAGCTTTTGGGTACGCAGACTCAGTAAACATCTGGACTCCACCTTAGCTGAGCTCAGCCATCCCCAGACCTGCTTAACATCTGGAGGAACAGCTGGATGGTGACCACACCACCCCTGCCACCACACCCTCCCAGGAGATGGCTGAAGGAGGAAGAGATTCTACTGCCCAGGTTTTCTCCTGTACCTGCTATGTGTAGCTCCTTTTAAATCCCTTCCACCAACTCAGACACACTTCTCTTCCCCATTGACTTCTGGCTTTTTTCACTAACCTAGCATTTGTACGTCATTCACTGCCACTAACCAAAGGTGTCATATTAATATTAAAGGTTTGTAAAGCTCATGCAAAGCCATTTGCAGAGTCTGTGTTGCTGTGTGAGGGAAAGTATTTACAAGTGAATAGATTCACTAAAACACTGTTAGATTGTGACAAACTAATAGCTCTTTGACCCACTTGAACGGGGGGATGTAATTAGTAATGGCAGTGCTGTGTTTGCAACCAAACTAACTCACATTCTTCCTCTTAGTGACTTAGTTTTGTAAACTCAGTAGGTCCGATGTCAAAGTCCTTATCATATCCATTCATCCATCCATTTCCATAAGACTTATCCAATATTGTAGCGTTTCCCAGTCCGGTCCTCAGGGACCCACAGACAGTCCACGTTTTTGCTCCCTCCCAGGTCCTTGCCAATCCACATTCATTGGGAGCAGTGAGGGAGCAAAAAAATGTGGACTGTGTGAGGGGCCCTGAGGACCGGGTTGGGAAACACTGCAATAAAGGGTCACAGAGAATCTGGGACCTATTCCAGGAAACACAGGGAATAAGGAAAAGGCCTGCCAAGCCATCACGAGTTACACACTGAAACACTAATGGCGATTCCAATAAACCACATGTTTTTGAACTGCAGGAGGTGCCTGGATAAAATCTGGATTTAAATGGATTTAAATTTCAATGGATTTAAATTAAGCAATCTTAACATTTCAATTTAGTATTGAGTTGGTATGAATTAAAATTCTCCATATATTATTACATAGCTCATCTTATTCAGAGTAATATTTTTTCCAATCTTTACTGAAACAATTGCAAACAGGCAGGGGAAATGATTCACCTAAATCTGAGATGTCGGCACCCATCTTTATTGACAATAATTACACACTATTGCTAATTGGTTAGCAATGCGTAGTTACACCTTCAGATCACTACTAGGCATTCTGGGAGATACAAAAATGAGCAGCAATGACAGACGATGCTTGTGATGGCAGCCCAGCACGGGCCATGCATTTAGATAATGAACGCTGGACTGTTTCCTGCATTTAAAAGCATGTGAGTCATTTTACCACTTAGGGTCTGACTGGCACACACGCAGAGACACTAAATGCAGATTCCACAATCCATTTGCCAACTGAAATTGAAAATTCATTTTTAATTAAAGAAAAAAACAGTTCTTTGTAGCTTTACATACAGTTAATTGTGGTATTTGTATACAACAGTTCTAGCATATGCAGAATAATGCTGATTCTGTTGTTTTTTTAAATTAATTTTCAATGCCTGTGTTAGAAAAGATGGATGGATATAGCATTCTATTTAGCTGTTTTAGAAATGTTTTATCTTCATAACTGATAGGCAAAAAGTGGGTTCACCTGTCATAATAATGCCAAACCTGTGGTAATGGTTTGCTGGCATTTAATACAGACTTACCAGGCCCATACATGCTCTAACACTGCTCCTTACAGTCACTGTAAAGGTAGCAAGATATTGGGTGAATGGTATTGAATGTCCTTACTTGGAATCCACAAACTCAGGCAAGGGGAGGGACAGGTTCATTAGTCACAGCTTTAGTGTCTGCTGATGTGTCGGATGTGAGCAGAGCAACGAGAAGGTTTTTCAGGATGACATTGGTGCTGGACACAGCAAGTATGGAGTATCAAGGCAGGTGTCTATAGGGCAATATAGATGAGAGCTTCATAGGGCATTCATAATACACATGGCTATAATGTGTTATGCCTTTTGATAATTATTTATAGCTGTGTTTATACGCGTAATGCTTTATGGATGCATCATTATTTGTTATGTGTTTATAGACTACTAAAAACATGGCCTCTAGTAAGAGTTATTTCTTGTCGACACATCCGTGTTTAAGTACACGGTACATTGAATACATTGAATGGTGCTACACACAAATACAAATACAATAAAAATATGCATGACAACCGCAATAAAAAAAATCCAATAGAAATATAAATAGTGTTCAAAACTGTTTGATTTTCTGTGTGTGTGCAAAGGAGTGCAAATATGCGGGGCAGTGCCAGCCTTTGCTCTCTGTCCGACTTGGAGAGTAAAGGCAGCGGCAATATTTACCACCACTCAAACCACACATTTGGGAGACCCCTGTTGGCCACAAACAGTCACTACACTACCAAGGGGCCTCAAAAACAACAAAGCCCCTGGGAAAAGGTAACACGTATACTAATGCAGTGTTTCCCAACCCAGTCCTCGGGGAACCCCGGACAATCCACATTTTTGCTTCCTCTCAGCTCCCAGTGCACCTGTACCAGATATTCGGTGTTCCTGATTGGCTGGGAGCTGGGAGGGAGTAAAAACGTGGACTGTTCGGGGTTCCCCGAGGACTGGGTTGGGAAACACAGTACTAATGAATGGTCCACTGAGCAGAGACAGCGATAAACACAAAGCCCTCTGTATGGGCACTCACATGTATCGTTTGTTTTATGTTCCATTATATTTTAAATACGTGTCTAAAGAATCAAAGACGATGGAAGTATTTCTCCCGCTGACTAAGCCACAGCAGATTGCCAGCTCCTCATACAAGCGGTCAAGTTTCCACCTGATACGAATCGGACTGCTGGTTACCATGGGAGACGGCTTGCATAACTACGAGCCTGAGAGCTGAAGGCTGAAGCCCCAGTATTGTTCACCGGGCAATCGTCTAACACGTTCTGTCAGCACGTAGGCCAGGGGACCTGCAAAGCTCACAAACATGTGTATCTTTGGTAACACCTGCAGTAGACTAAAATAAAGCAGACTCACTATGTCTTGGAACCCTGGATAAGATGTGCGGTAAATGTAAATGTAACATAAGTGTCACGTTCTTCAGAAGCATTTATTATCTAGCTTGAACAACAAAACCTGGTTTCTTCACACGTTTAATGAGAGTAAGCAGAGCAGACCATTAAACATGGTACCTATTTATCTGCTGAGCAAATTCCTCCTCACCGTTGAGGAACCATCACTGTGAAACAATGTAGGACAAAGTTTGATATTGGGGGGGACACAATTTAATAATATAAAGGCAGAGGTTTATTTGTAGGGGGGATGAATGAAACAAATTGAATATTGGCTGGCACATGTCTACCCCCTCGTCCCCCATCCCCGGTTCCTAAGTCCTGATACTTATGGTAACTTTGATGTCTTTATGTGAATAATACATGTCAATGCTTCATGAAAAGTTCACATGGCAACAAAGGGCACATGACAAAGTTTACATGGAAACAAAACTACTGTGTGATGAATTAGGAAGATTTCTTTTTGAATTACCCCTTACATTTGACGTAATTTGGGAACTAAAAACTCTTCACTATTAAAAACAGGAGAGGTGTGTGGCTCAGTAGGTTCCAACTCTGTGTGTCTGATCAAAGGGTGGTTTGTTCAAATCCCAGGGTAGGAGTGATTTCATTGTTGGGCCCCTGAGCAAGACCCTTAACCTCACAAATTACCCCAAGGGCTGTTTGAGCCTGCTTTCAGAATTGTATGTCACTTTGGATAAAAGAGTCTGCCAAAAAAAACAAACCTGAATTTACGATTTTGACATTTAAGGCACCTCAGACTGCCTCAGATAATAATGATTTCTAAGCACCATTTGTCATCTTTCAGCTGTGCAAATCTTCCCTCACGTAAGCCTGTGCACTTAGACTAATCATAGTCACCCAGATTATGCAAATGTGAACAATGATTGCTCATCCTAATTGGACTTAGACACCCATCGAAAGCAATTACCTGCCTCCGATGGCCGCTTTAGCAACAGCTAGTGCTGCACAAGGGAGATTGTGGGGGCCACGTGTCAGGGACTCCCTACATCTCCCATCTTCTCCTCTGCGCTGGTCTTTCCTCTGTTTAGTCATGCAATTCGTTACAATGAGCCACAAGCAAGATCAAAACGGAGCGGGGTGCTTTTACTGAAAGCCATTTAAAATGGGTTTACTATGGATTCAAACGATCTGACATTGTATAGTGCAGGGGCGGATTAATTTATGGAGGGGCCCAAGGCTGACATCAGCATGGACACTCAGGTGTAACCGATTCACCTAATAATTCCATTTGTCCAGGGGAGTACTCTGACGTGTGTCAGGATCCTAGGCTATAGCCCAGCATATAACATATGCTGGGAGAACATTTTAAAATGAACTTGAGGAAGCACTTCTTCACACAGCGTGTAGTTGGAGTGTGGAATAGTCTTCCT
>JAODLD010000124.1:2326607-2338580 GCA_026781065.1 Mormyrops boulengeri
TAGTTAAGTTCTCCCCAAACGAGCTTGATGGGCCGAATGGCCTCCTCTCGTTTGTAAATTTCTTATGTTCTTATATAGCCTCTTCATTAATCCGCCCCATTAGAGTGTAACACCCACCTGTGACACAAAACCTTGAGATTGAAGAAAATTATGAGGCATTTTGGGACTGTGAATTAACTGGTTAAAATGGCATTTCTGCACCAACTTTGCAGAATAAACATCACAGAACCTCTGAGAGAAGGTAATCTGCCCATTGATACTGTCCACATAAATAACAACGAAACCAAACATACCATAACAAGAAAATCAGAACTACACTCAGCCATTGCCTAACTAAGGAGAAACAACCCAAGTCTGGCCCCAAAAACCACAACTCATACATCAAGTCCAACCAACATGAAGCCCAGTTCCTAAAGTATCACAGTACAGAAAACACAAATATCACACTGGATCATACATTGGGATTACGGGAACCAAACAAACCCTGGGAAGCACAGGAAGATAAAGACTGTAGGCCAGGTTCACTAACCCTCATGCAAGAGCTGGAGGATGGAGGACCTCTGCTGCAGAAGAACTCAACTTAGCTCTTTGGGTATTACACTCAAACTAAGAAGTTACAGCTCCAGATAGCAGCAGGATGGCAGACCACTGGTATATATTATACCCACTACTATACTAACAAACTCAAACCTCACAACACCAAGTTAGATTAAGTGTCACTTTCAATGGGATTGTTTTGAGATACACACACTATTAGGTGGCCAGTGCATTAATGTACAGCTGCTTGTTAACACACACAGCCTGGTTTGCCAACCAGCGAGTCATGCGGCTGCAACTCAATATATAGTCAAGAGATTCAGTTACCATTCGACTAAATACTAGAGCAGGAAATATGGATCATCTGAGAGCTTTTGAGCGTGGTGTGATTATTGATGCCAGACACAGTGGTTCCTGCATCTCAGACACATTCACCCTCCTGGGATTTTCCCACAATACAGTGTCTAGAGTTTATAGAAAATGAAGCAATAAGCAACAAAACACCCAGTCAGGGCAGACTGCAGTCATTTGAAGGGTGAAAACATCGTGTTAGTGAGAAAGGTCAGTGGAGGGTGGCCAGCCTAAAGTGAGCAGGAGGGCCACAGTACAGGCTCAGTACAATTACGGCATCTCTGAACACCCAACCTGTCGAGCCATGAAGTGGTTCTGGGAACAGAAGGGGGTCCCACCCAGTGCTGGGTAGATTTACAGTAATGAAATGGCCATAGACTCTTCTTTCTCTTGGGCCATTTAACTTGGTTGTGGAACGACTGGCATCACTTCAAGGGAGTTCCCTGCTGTGTGCCCTTGATGGATGCATGCATGAGTGGATGGATGGATGCTCGTGAAATGGCTTATGGGGGAAAATGTATCAGATGTGGTAATGCAAGCCTCAAGGCATTCATATTTTTTATTTTAAATATATTGTTCCTTGAAGAGACCTAACAATTAGACATACTATATAAAATTATGAATATATTTAGGATTAAACTTTTTAAAGATAATTCCTGTTCTGTTGATAATGTCTGGCAAACGTCTGACAATATACTCTTCTGTGCTTTTAACACTATATAACTAATATCTGGTTTACTCTGAGTATGACAAGCCTGGCAGGAGGCTATATTTCAACAAGGGTGGTTGGATTGCGGCCCTTTCACTCAGCTGAAGCAGCTGGGCTCCGGTATTTAAAGTAAACACGAAGAATCTCCGTTTATTTCTGCCTTAAATAATCCGGTATTTACGTGTCACGTGTCATACGGTCAAACGAGGAAAAGTAGCGATCCGTGGCACCCCATTGCTGAGGTTCTGCCTTACGGAAAAGAACTGGCAAGTGGAACAGAGGAGGGGAAAAGCGCCAACGGCGAGGCTCTCCGCGTGTCATCCGCGTGAGGAGGGGAAACGTGTCAAAGGCGAGTATCTCCGCGTGTCATCCGCGTGAGGAGGGGAAACGTGTCAATGGCGAGTATCTCCGCGTGTCGTCCGCGTGAGGAGGGGAAACGTGTCAACGGCGAGTCTCTCCGCGTGTCGTCCGCGTGAGGAGGGGAAACGTGTCAACGGCGAGTCTCTCCGCGTGTCATCCGCGTGAGGAGGGGAAACGTGTCAAAGGCGAGTCTCTCCTAGGATGCGCGTTTCCAAGTTCCCACTGGTATCCGCAGCTCAAGTACCTCCTCGGGAAAAAAGAGGCGTTTGGAGCGGGACGGCGCCTGTGTGGGGTTAAACGTGAGAGCCAGCTGACCGTGCCCCCGAGAGCCAAGCCAAACACGAGGCCTCTGACGCGGCTCCGAGGGGAGACTGAGCCTCTCACATAACGGCCCCCCCTGGCACACGGCGGCGGACCTCCTTAAAACAACACCGGGAGCCAGACCGCACCACGCCAGCTGAGGGGGTACTGCAGCCAGGTAAATACAGACTGCAGATCTAACAGTGATGAATGCCTTGTATTAACTGGTACAAATGGAGTGATTCGCTCTCGGTTCGACGGCGATGTTCAGCGAAAGGCGACGGTCGAGTAATGTGATCGGATCGGATCGAAAGCTACGCTGAAACTTACCATATGTAAAAACTAAGGAATGTTGTCGTATATATATAAAATTAGGCTGTGGTGCCTTTTATTCATACTTGTATTCGTAAACGAAGCAATTAAGGTCCATTAAACGTTTACCTTAAACATGCTAGTTGATTTTGATCGCTGGATTTAATGTAATGGACTTTCCTCAAAGCTAAATAAAGCTTTATATTTATTCATGCCTCGTTTGGTAAACATTCTGATATGGCTGATGATCTGTTAACCATCTATGACCCTGCACTGGATCAGTGATTTGATGGATGGATGGATGGATTCCTTGACTGTTGAGTCATACACAGGCAGTGCAGTGTTAATTGTCCTGTTTTAGGGGTTTATCAGACCACACACACTAAGCCTGAAATCTGCATCTCACATGCTGAAGAATTGCAGCAAGGCACATTAAATCAGATTATCTGATATTCTTAACTGAACCCTAAGAACCATTACAGATTATAGTGGAATGAGTCCCTGCTCTTTTTGATTCAGCTGTATCTGCAGATAACAAATGTCATTCTTTGGAATGTCAGCTGACTGTAACATTGTCCTGAGCCTTGCACGAAGCTACACAACAGTACAACAAACAAACAAATCCCCTCTTTGGACCTCCAAGTCTATAAATGCTTTTTAGCTTGATTTAATCATGCTTTTCTTCCTTTAATTACTCACTCGGACCATGTCTTGTTACAATAATATTTGACGTAATGCTCTCTTTGAGTGTGTTGGGGGTGATTTGCTCTAACGAGCAGTAAGAACACCCATTAAGGAAATAACAAAATAAATTAATTTCCCAACGATCTATGCCCTTTTTCGTTTTGTCAGCCAACCAATCAGTCACCCACATATGTCTACAAATAAATGGGTACATTTCAGCACTCCCAGCTCAAAGGTTGGCCGAAGAACAAAGAAAAGCTAAATATTTTAATGCAGGTTTTTAAAATTTAGATCTAGGGGAATGATAGCATGTTTTTGATTTCTCACAATTGTTCATATAGTTAGATTAAAAAGACGCAGGCTTTAAAATCTAAAAAATACTTCGGCTGAGTTTTGCAGTACAATCTCAAAAATGTGATTTAACGTATATCGGCTACATAATTTTAAGTCTTATACTCCTTGTCCCTTTTAAGCATTGATTACAGTGCTCACCAAGCCTCACATTGAGCACTATATTCATTAAAGGCCATTCACCTAACTTGCACGTCTTTGTACCACAGAAGGAATCCCAGAAAAACATATGGAGGGCCAGATAAAAGCAGCTTGAACCATAATGATGTGCTCGTAACTTTTTGAAGTTTTTTCAAACACTGTCTTCCTTGCTTTGGTAACATTGCTACTGTCAGGAGCTTTTTGAATTCTGATGTTTCACACAGATGTTTGTTGGTGTGGGTGTGTCTACTTCAGTAGAGCTGCAATGAGCTGCACATAATGTACGATGCCATGCTAATAACTTTTGAAACACTCTTTTACTATTTTTGGTCAAGTCTGTATTAGAAGACACTTTTGGATCGTGTGTATTTCAATGTTCCACTTCCTCTCTAAATTTCATAATGTCGTTACCTCAGCATTTTTTGAAAGTCCCTGCTAGGGAAATGTCTGTTTGTTGCATCCCAGACTGCCCACTTAATGATGAGTTTCTGATTAAACTGTGAGCTTTATATGTAGTGTTTTATTGCTCTTTCTACAGCAATCTTGCACTTGTTACTGGTCATTAGTTGGAGGCTCAACCTAGCAAAACTCGTATGCAAATTGTTCTCTGACAGTCATAAGCTTGTCATATATTATCTGTCCCATTTTTATGTGGCTTTTGGTGAAAATCCATCCATCTTCTATGCCCGACTGAATTAATATAAATGTAAGAGGATTATGTATATCCTGTGATGAAATTTATGATGTTGTAGGCCACATCTGGTTCATGGACTCTGCATGAATAGCCACAGTCTTCCAAATTCCAGAAGATTCCATCTTCTGAAACAATCAACCCTATAAACACAAGACAAAGACCATCAACACAAGCACATTATTAGTACCTATATAATTTTAGACTGTGTTGCTATGTATGTCAAACATTAAAATATTGCCATACCATTACAATTTGAAAAACCCTAACAAAAACAATAGTGGTCCATAGTACTATGTGCTTTGGAAGCCTAACTATTTTGTGACAACAAAACCTTTAGGACATAAGTCTGGTAGATGACTTCCCATTATCCTGGTGAAGAAACAGAAGAATATAGCATTTAAAGAATGTTTACGTTTTTCTGAAGTCTGTTTGTACTCATATCTCTGTTTGGAGGACTTGAGCTCAAAGGCAACTAGACAAGCACACTTTCCCACAGCCTGCTTTGCTATGTCTGTAACTTACTGCCAGAGGTGTTTATTCTCAGGGTGGAAGGTTGTGGGGTCCATTCCCATCTGCGTCATAAGCAATAAACTGATTTCTTAAAAGTACTGTGTATTTCTGATCCATGTCAGTTTGGAGATAATACTCCAATGCCAATGTGATTATGCTTCCAAAAAAAGATCAGCAACAAATAAAAAGCCTAAAAATGTGTATCAGTGTAGATATAATAGAGATAATCCTTGACAATTCTTGCCAAAAGGATTCTTCTTCATATTACAAAAAAGGAGTTTAAAGACTTGAGCTGACTTGGCAGCCCAATTGGTCCTAAAATTAGCTGTCTGGTTAGACTTAAAGCAGGAATATGAAATGAAACACATTTCTAACATTGGTACTGCAGGGGCTTAAAAACAACATTATCCCCACCCACTAGTTTTAACAGCGTGGCTTATGTGTGGTCACTAGGGTGTGTGTAAGGTTTGGAAAAAGATCAGCTTCTCTGAAGCGTGCCATCTTAATTAATTCTTCCCTTGCTTTTCCAGGGATTGTACACCCATTGCTTCCCTGAAGAAGCCTTTTTGTGTGTAAAAACAGTCTGTTGATGTCAACACAGTGTGTGCCTGTACACTTATAATTCACAGTGTTTATTATAAACATAGCAGGCACAGATGGAAGTAAACACTGATGCTCATTATTAATAACCATGTTCACGATTTCGGATCCAAGTTTTCAAGTTTCAAAGGTATCCCATTAATGTGCTTAATTACTGTTGAAAAGTATTGTGCTTCCTGACTGTATCCATGGACATTGTTATAAATATTCCTTAATTGTCCAATTTATACTGCTTGTAATATACTGTAATACTGTAATATATTTGCAGGTCACTTGCTGAAATAACACGCAGGACAGTAGAGCTTGTTCAATGGCTGTTTTGCTTGCAAACGCAGGATAAGGGCGACAACAACGTTGAGTAACATTACAAAGTTCACGGTCTCGCCATACTTCATCAACATACGTCATATGACGAAAAGGACCAATCAGGTGTTATTAATTCAATCTGTCACACACATGATGCCATACACATTCGTATATGACACATGATGTTTTTCCTCCTCAGAATTTTGTGGTCATCTTGCTTTAATCCACCATTGTAATCATGGCAGATAATATAGTTTATGTTCTGCGGAACAGGATAGATTTGAGTCTGCGGGAAAGAAATTAAATTGGAAAACTGATGAAAAATTCACAGCCCAGAATTTTCAAGTGAGATTGAACTACAGCAATATGGTGAATTTTCAGCCAAAAGATCCCAACACTTAAACTGCTATATAGCAACTTCATAATACCTCTGTCAGCTATGCATTACAGCTCTATACTGACAAATCTTTCATAAATACCTGTTCCACTAACCATAAATGATAAGCAAAGTGACACGTGTTAAATAAAATATTCATGACATTGTCATATGCAATGTGTCACATCAGCAATTACATTAACTGTCATCAATGATATATAGGCAGATATGTAGCATTGGACAAAAAAATCTGCTAAAAATATGTATTAATAAATATATATAATATTTAATTACATGTAAATAACATAACTAAAAACAAATGGGTTAGTGTGTGGCTCAGCAGGTTGGGCAGCTGTACTTCAGAAGATCACCAGTTCAAATGCCTTGCTTGGCAGAGTAGCCCCATCCTTATTGGGCCCTTGAGCAAGACCCTTAACCCCCTGAAAAATGCTCAAAGGGACCATATAAATGATAGCAAGTCAATTATATCATATTCTCCAAGGCAAGGGTCCAGATTTTACTAAACAACCGCTTAGTTTGATTATGCCTTGGGCCAGCTCTGAGGGTCAGCCAATGATGCAGTGCCACGGGGCAGTTTTTTAGGGTTAAGGGCCTTGCTCAAGACCCCGTTGGGGGAATCAGCCTGCCAGCCACGGGATGCTGGATTTTGGAAGGAGACATTTTTGTCCCTCAGCAGATCAGTGCTGTGCCAGGCCCTTGCTGCAGAGATGTGCCAAGATGGGTCAGATGAGGTTATCACAGCGAACTGGAGCACGGCTCGTGTGAGAAGTTCGCTTTCATTTAATTTGCACTCACTCCCACTTGGAATGCAATGAACCCATAAAAGCAGTAGCCAAGGAAGGCATGAATAAAATTTGTACATTAAATAAATGAAATGCACTTTGTCAGCTATGTTGAGGTAATAAATCACAGCACATGGCTTAAAACAGCATTTTTATGTAGTTTATATTTGGTAGCAGCATTAGACCTCTTGGTACCTAGGCTGTACCTGGTCCAGAAGGGCAAAATGTAAAATAATAAGGCCTTCTTCAGCTTTTTTGTTCACAGAAAACATTCTCGTGTTCATTCACCAGAATAGATAGATAAATAGACAGATACTTTATTGACCCTGAGAGAAGTATAGGCATCTTACACATACAAAACACTTCTATGCAGAAAACCAAAAGAAACAGTAATAACAGTTATTATTATCATTATTATTATTATTTGTAGTAGTATTAATAATACTAATAATAATTAAATGGTAAGAGTCCAAATCATCAAAGAGTCATTATGATACAGTTTATGCCAGTGGAGGTAGTAGTAGTGCAAGTACATGGTAGTTGCAAGAATAATATTTACTGTGCATACTGCAGATGCTAGAAATATTATTAAAATGTGGAGTTTCTGTTGTAGATAAATACACGATTGAAAATGCAGAATTACAGATAGTTTAAAACCTGTGATCCAATTAATTACTTTCTATTCTAAAAATGTATAAAAAAATACTAAATAAATGCTGTAAAGAAATGGTTACAAGACCTTGTGTTTTATTCTCTCACAAAAAATACTGTAACATTTGACTGAATGGTATGAATTACTATCCCAGCTAAAATTTGCTGAAACCACAGCGGACAAGAGGCCCAGGGTTCACATGCCCATATTCATAAAACACAAACACCATGAGCAGCATTGATGTCCAGCTACAGCAGGGCAGAGAGGGAAATGCCTGCGTCGTCTGCGTATGTATATCACGCACCCCGACCATATGCTCATACATCTGTGCTGTTTTCAAGAAACCCAAATTCATTTATTGTGATTGAACTGATTATCTAAGAGAAATACAATGCAAATCTAATACAAAAGGACAGTCAGTGTTCAAAGATGACATGAGTATGTGAGAAGATCATTTCAATGATTTTGCTAATTAGCCTTACCTGTTGATTTGAGTATTAATTTTAAAATCACAAATCCACGTCTTTGAATTTGATTTGTAATACACTAGCCAGACAGATATAAGCGGCTGCACTGTTTACTACCACTGAAACCAAAATATGTGTGGGGCCCCAATGTTTGGGGGGCCCCTGTTTGCCACAGGCAGTCACTACACTGGGGGGACAGGGCAGCGCGAAGTGACTTTTTGAGTGGCACCCAGGACGTGACAAGCCCATCCCTGGATATAATAGAAATATGTGTTCTGACTTATCTGCCTTACCAAGGTAAGACTTTAGACTGATCATGCACACATGGTGAAGCAAAGACAACTGTCATCGGAATATAAATGTATAAATGTATAAATTCTAAAAATGATACTGCGATGACCGGCTGTTTGTGAAGTCAATGGAGGGTGGTAGAGACAGTAGATATAAGAGGTTTCGCGGCAGACTTAAAAAGCATTTTAGTTTCATTGGTTCTTTACAGGACACCCCTCTGCGTTAATGTCTGACTGTGCCACGAGTGAGGCCGGTGACCTTAGAGGTCACCATTTTTCACTGCCGTCTCGTCTGCGGTGTGTCTCTCAGCCACAGCTCGCTCATCGCAGGCGTGACTAGTGAACACGCCAACACATCTGCAGTAAATGCGCAGCATCGTGGGCTTGGGCTACATATCATCATTCCAGATGTGTATAATGATCATCCCAAAAAAGAGATGCACACGCTGCTTTGGCAGGATCTGCTGATTTGGGAAATGACAGTCGTGCCATTTTGTAATAAAACATGGTAAAATGTCATGAACGGTGCATCCTCAGTTGGTCAGATTTCAACGGATGTAGGACTATGGGTTACTTTTGATTATTCAGTCTAGCTGCCCTACAGACGGAAATCTCATCTTAAGCATAACCTTGAAACATAAAGACTTCTTTCTCAGAGCCTTTCTCCTTCTTTCTTCTTTTAAATGCATACCTTTATCTTTCATTTAATTTGAATATCTTTGTATTTCATGCTGAATTAATTCAGTTAGTGCACATCCAAAAGGGCAAAATATGTCATTATGGTATGTTACTAAATATAACACTGAATTATTAAACTATTCCAAGCTTTACTGTTACAATATTTTTTGCAGAATCATAGCACAATTAATAGGTGGTTATGGAATAAACCTAAAGGATTTCTTTGGATCCTCACATGCAGTATCCTCAGAATCTCAATTAAAATCGCATAATTGTGGACAAGTTCTTAATCCCATTCTTTTTCATTAACTAAACTCCGTTTGAGCTGATATTTCGGGGCCAGTGAGATGTGCTTTACAAGCGAAAGTGGAGAAAGGGACACTTTACATTTTTTCTGTCTGGACCGAACAGACAGGAAACGGCATTTAAACTTTACTTCGTTCTGCCGACAGCTGTTAGTAATCAGTGTTTACCCTCCCGGGCCTACAAACATCCCGAGTGTCTCTTGAGGAAATGTAGAGTGACTAGTTGTTCTGTTTTCTCTGTATTCAGGGGACAAATCTATTGCCTTCTCTCTGTCAAACAGGCTATCTGTCAAGTAAAGGGTACATTTAGAAAAGCAGTGGAAAAAGTAGTTTGATTGAAGTGATCACGATGTATCCACGTTAATGACAGCCCTACCAAAACAAAAAGCTGTATGATGAACATAACGTTCCCTTCCTGCGATCTGAGCACAACGTTCCGTACAGTTACCATTTCCCACCATATAAACAGAGCAGCCCATGTGATTTATGGCCGCATCGTGTCCGTTTATGTATGTATTTCATGGCACCTTCTCTCCATCCGTCCTGCCAAGGTGAACGGAAATGCTGATTGGAGCAATGACAGTTGAAGGTATTCTCGTCAAGGCTCGCCGGAGAGGCCAGAGAGAAATTGCCATCTGTCTGCTCGCATGTATGTTTGTATTGGGTTTTTATTTAACATGGACACATCTGGCTCATTATTCTCACGTCCGCGAAGGTTTCGTGATAATGTATAAAAGAATGTCTTTGCCAGAATGACGCTCTGCTTTGCTGTCCGTTTCTGAGGAACGCGTTGCAGTTTCTAAGGTGAAAATTATTTCCACTGCCATGTCTATAAGAAATAGCATACAGAGGTTAAATGTTGTGCAGTATAGACTGGATCCACCGCTCATTACCACACCTCAAGTTACACTGACTGAACAGTATGATACAATAAACCATATGCCTAAAGATGTGATTATGGTCTCTGTGGAACACCCCCCCAGAGTCAATTGACCTTGGACCCTTTGAAACCGGGGGGCTTTTGTCTTCTTTTATTTGTTGTCTCCAGTGCTGCTTCAGAAACTGGAGCACAGCTGGTTTTAAAATTACATCAATAACCTGTGTCTCAAAAAACAGGCAACTGTGATCTTTTGGAAGATTAGCCAGCTAATCAGTGTGTTCGGGTGTCGTCAGTGAAGTGATGTGAATTTGATTGTAGTTATAGTATTATGTCCAATCACACGACATGCCAGAAAGATTACGATAAAGATCGTTCAGCATAGATGGAGTCCCACATAGAAAGATAATTTCCACATGTAAAAGTTGGATTGCAGACAAAGGTCAACATGTGCTTGATCGCCTACAAAAATCGCCTTGATGTTGCTGACCTTGATGTTGGAGCATTTCACTAAGCATATGAAGGAACTCACACTGACAGCCACAGTCAGGGTGGAGTATGGAGAAGCTTGATTCCAGAGTGGTAAGAGAGGTCAACAAGGATGCACACTATACCCATGTAATACTATACCTATTTCATTGGTACAAGGCACATCTAATGAGTGGAAGGAGAGTATTGTGGACCCACATTTGGTGGGAGAAACATCAACAGGCACATGCTGATGAAGCCACACATAGAAATCTGAAGATCGGTAAAGTCGGTAAAACTTTACTTGAGAGTACAGAAATACTATAATAATAATTCAGATACTACTGAAATACAAATCACAAATAAACCATGAACAAATATAGTCGCTACTTGAGATGAAATATGTGTCACGATTCATAAGTGATTAACAAGCACACCATTATTTCACTTGTGTTATTCATTAATTGTTCCTTCAGTAGATTTACAGAATTAACAGATATAATACATACAGTACCTGCTTGGGATAAATGATGTGTCACAATTCATTAACGGTGAAGAAACAAGAGATCAGTATTTTATATGTGTTATTCATTATTTGTTCCTACGGTAGTTCTTCCTTCAGTGGTTCCTTCAATAGTTCATAAAGGATTACAAAATTAACAAATATAGTAACAAATATAGTACGTACTTGAGATAAAAGATATGACAATTCATTAATGATGAACAAACGTGAGATTAGTTTGTATCTAACACTTAATTTGTGGTTAATTAATACGCAAGTAATAGCATAATACTTTATTAGTTGCGTCTTCTCAAGTAAAGTGTTACCAGAAAGTCAAATACGAAGAACGGTGTGAAAAATGAGACCACGCTTGACAAAGGAAATAAAGGTTATGACCATTATAAGAAATAATGTGAAGTATGACATGATAATAATAGAACCATGAGTCAAACACTCAAGAGAAGGTGAATTTAGGGGTAACTCAAAAATAGTCATGCATCTGAACCATATCAGCAGAACATTATCAGCACAGCCGCACAAGCATTTGCAGCATGATTTTATCAGGCTTGGCACATTGATTCTGTCCTGCTGGGGCGGCCCCCCCCGCCCGGGGGGCCCCCGCCCGCGGGGGGGGGGGGGGGGGGGGGGCGGGGGGGGGGGGGGGGGGGGGGGGGGGGGGGGGGGGGGGGGGGGGGGGGGG
>JAODLD010000124.1:2338596-2384457 GCA_026781065.1 Mormyrops boulengeri
TGATGGAAACATATAAAAATAGCCAAAAATAAACAAAAATACACAAAGCGTGTTGTCATGAGTTTCCACGTTAATTGGCTGATGTTCAGTGGTAACATCAACCGATGGTAGCAAGTTGTCATCATGAGAAAATAGCATTCATTTCCTTAGACAGCTATAAGCACCAGTTATGGTGTACTGAATGATTCCGTAGCCCTCTTAAGTAATTAACAGGGCTCTTTGTTGACAGTAACTGTTTAATTAAATGGCATATATATTCCAGTTCACTTCCAGCATAGTGAAGTGTCTAATCATAGATAAACTACTCAGACAAATGTAAGTGTAGAATTATACAATGAAATGATGCCTTGTTTGCCTAAAGTTTCTTCTCACGTATCCCATCATGTTCTCCTTTGAGACACACACCCAGCTGAGAGCAAAGCTTGGGGCCCAAGCGGCAGGTCAGCCATTTACCCAGCACCCCCAGAGCATTCCGGGGTTAGGGGCCTTGCTAAAGGCCCAACCGCATGAGATTATTTTGCAGAGGACAGGACTCAAACCATCGACCTTCCGATCACAGGCATAGAGTGACCACCTGAAGTATAAGGCCAAAAGTAAAAGGTGATTTAATCCACGCAACCTTATGCTGAAAAAAAATGCTTGCCTTTGAGACAGGAAGGGTAAAACACTCACAATGATAGACGGAATTCTTTAAATTGTTTAATATCAGCTTTGCTCTTGAGTTTGTTAGCCATGGGTTGCTAATTAGCACGTGCACTGTAAATTACCTAGCGCTGTATTTTGTCGCTCAGATATCTGTTCCAGATTATCATCTGGCCAAAGTGATGTTTATTTTGCAGAAGTAGGTTTTGTATAAGCTTATGTCTCCTTTGAATGGGGGTGCAGCTGCGACTTACTCTGCATATGTTCCCTATTTGTGTTTGGCACCAACTCTGGGTTGCTCACTACGATTGGCCTGTAAACTGCTTCAGAGTTCAAAAAAACACTCCTAATAATAATCTAAAAAAATCATGAATGTAGCAGCTTCAGCCTTTGACTAGAGATTTATGACCTTTGTTCACCCTTTATTTACATGTGACCCAATATGCCACCAAAATCATAAATTATCAAAGGTGCCATATTTCATTTTCATTTCACTGAAGCAATACATTTTCAGAAATCAAGTAATGCTGTGACACTGCTTAAACGGTGAAATGAAAACCAGCCAGATGATTGGAAAGGGTTATTCATAAGCGGGGTCTGTTGATTGGTCAAAAGGTATTCGAAGCATGCTCCTCCGTGTGTGCTGCACAGATGAATGGAAGCCAGAAGATTGACCTCAAGTGACTGTGCTGCTGATTAGCAGCTAGCCTGAGGTCTGGCTGTCCATGGGCCTGAAGCCAGCAGAGACCGCTCTCAATTGGCTGGCTCACTTAAAACACCGAGGTAATGACCAGTATGTTCAATAAAGTTTGTAAAATTTATTAAGTGTTTATAAATGATGCCTTTGATACTGTTTCTTGAAAGCCTACATTTTAAAGAACACTTTTAAATCTTAAAAAAATGTCATTGGCTTAAATATTAATATTTGTATTTGTGAGTAGTGTTTAATATTTCTGTGAGTGGTATTTAATATTGCACCCAATACTGAGAATGTCTTGTGTTAACTTTGATACACTGTCAGAAAAAAGGGTACAAATTTGTACCTTTGCTTGTCACTGTTGGTCTGCCAACTGTACCCTTAGCTGTAGTTAAATGTACCTGTTAATCTAATTTAAGGTACAGAAATGGACTCTGAGGAACATCCCCAAGGTACAATCAACATTAACGTACTAACCCGAGTGGTACAAAAATGTTCCTCAGAGTCGATTTTTATATCTTAAAAGGTACATATATATGTATGTAAATACATTTAAGAAGTTCTATTACAAAGCACTCTTGATTGTTCAGTGCAATTAGATCAATGCCGTGAAAATATATTCTCAAAGAACATTGATGGCTCAAATATGTATATATGTGTGTGTGTGTGTGTGTGTGTGTGTGTGTGTGTGTGTGTGTGTGGTTGGGTGGATTGGATGTATATGTCCCCCACAATGTAATAAAAACCTGTTTTTTAAGTTGTGGGGGGGGGGGCATTTTCAGGTCCCCACAAAGATCCGTGAATGCAATCAAAAAACTAAAAATGCCAAAAGTCTCATATTTTGTTCATATCCCAGTCGTCATGTTGAGATTAGAGTTTTCCCCATAGAAATTAATGGAGTGTGTGTGTGTGTGTGTTTAATGTTTATAAGATTAATACAATAATTTTAAAGGCAACCTATACCTTAAAGGTTGGTTTATATCATCATTACTATTATTAGGCTATGCAACCTCACAAAGGCAGGACCAAACAAGAGAGCGAGAATTAAAGAAAGAGTTTAAGAAAAATCTATACTACCAAGGGAAACGGCTGTTATCGTATGTAAAGCCGGGCTCAACCACACGAATGAAATCCAGTTCGCGATTCTGCTGAACTTTTAACGTGGGCATTTCACAGAATCTTCCACAGTAGTAATCTAATAGGCAAATTGGTCAGTATTTATCTCTCCTTAAATGTCATTATTTTATAACATGCCAAGCTGATGTCATCATCAATATTTGCTGCTTATTTCAAAACCTTGTTTTTTATTTGAATAGATTCAATTTCTCTATGTATAAATGTAATTACAAAATAAGTTCTCTTTTTTAAATTGCCATTTTTTTTACGATTTCATTTTGTTTTTAAATCGTGCGCATCAGTACTGACTCACCTCCTGTTTTGAGTTATGTATTTAAAATATCTTTTGTCTTATTTGCCCCTTATAGTAATAGCTTTATTCAATCCAGCCACTGTCACTAATGTATTGCCACGCAATCGTTTGTTTACTGTCGCTATGGTTACCGACCTGCGCATGTGAGACTGCATTTAGCGTAAATCAGCTCAAAAAATATCTGCTAAAAAGTGAGGTCATATTTCCCGTAAAAAATGAATCGTTCGGGTGATGCTTTGGAGAAAAACCCGCGTGGGAGATGTCTTCTGGATAACTGGGTAGAGGAGGTATGTGGCAAGTCGCTTCTAGTGGTGCATAGGGTGAGATTGCAGTTGTTTTTCGTGTTAACTATAATAAGCTCTGTTTGAATTACTCTTGCCGGTGGAGCAAAATAAACAGCGGCTTTCCTCATGCATTACTCTAATTGTCTCCTGACATAGTATCGCAAGTAGTTGAGTGTCGCTATGGTGGAAAAGCGAAACACAAGAGGGCTTAAGAGAAGTAAATGTGGACCAAAATCACTGAGCATAACGTGCCCCTCGACGAAGCTAGAAATGCCGCAGTGATAAAGGCTTATGAATCGCGGAAGCGCGCGGATTTGTATATACACACCTTTTCTTTCTTTCTTTTTCAAAGAGCTATAATGAGCAAGTCATATTTGTTTGATCGTGCAAAGTGCACTGGGTATTCCACCTCAATTAAGAAATGTCTTATCTGTTCTAAATCTACCTTTCTTTTCAGAGAGCCTCGGTTTTGCTAGACAAGACAAATGACAGAGCTCAGATTCACAGGCGCGGACACAAAGGGATCCTCTCTGCAGATGTGACAGCCAAAGTCCAGGATATCACCACTATGAAGGCAGAGTTCACACACCCCACAGGCCTCGGGGTGAGACAGAGAGGTGAGCGCGCTATTTCGAAACTTCCAAAAGGGCTTTAAGCCCGATACACTGTGCACCCTGTGTCTGATCCTTCAAACACACCCATAGACCAATTAGTGACCTTGAATAGCTCCAGAGAATGTTCCAGAGATCACAGTTTGAACCAATTACCTGTTAAACTTTGTTTATCAGACATGAAAATGAAAAGGCTGCTTTTCAATCCAACATTCTTGCCCTTAATTAAAAATGTACAATAGCAGCCTGATTAACAAAGTTTTCTTTATATACATAACTTTAATTGAAATGAAAGATGCATAGAAAAGTGCAGCTTTTCACATAAATTTATGGTTTTGATTTTAGGAATCAGAGGAGAACTCTTTGAAAAATACCTCTACCAGACAATACGGTAGGTATTTTAAAATGAATACTTTATATATAAAACAATTATAACATGCATTTTAGGTTCATATTAATCATATTTTAAAAGATATTGCCCACATTATGTTCTTATTTGAAACAGATTTGCAGTAAAGCATCTGATCTTTTCATAGCCAAACTAATCTGACATACATTTCTAATGGGGGAGTTAAATTGGGCAGCAAATCTCTGACGGCCATCCTATGATCGTCAGTCCCTCGTTAGGAGACGTACCACCCTGCCCGACATTCCCACATCTGCAACCTTGTGCAGTCGCCCTCAACAGGCGCATAACACGGAGCCATTGGGATCGTTTGGGACAGTGAAGAAGCAAATATTACATTAGAGGGCAAAGGATTGGGAAATACTGTGAAAAATGTTGTATTTGACCATTAGCACAGCTTATTTACACATTGACGGGCAAATATGTGAAGTACAAAGACCACTGTGGCATGAAGGACGGTTAGGGCTGACACTGCTGCTGCTGCACCATGAGTTAAGGAGCTGTGCTTCTGGTCGAACCCAAGAAACGCAGATCTGTGTGGCTTCCTTTGCGGGCCGAGGCAGCGGGCTTTCAAACACGAGGCCCAGTGGCAGAAAGGAACCTGGAAAGGAGACCACAGACAACTTCACCTGAGGCTATACAAGGCAGCTAGAGGGGAATCACAGCTGGAAAGGTGCTGTTGAAAAGCAGACGTGTCTGAGCTGTAGGCTAGAGACTTGAGCAGATGGGTACCTGAAGAAAAGACTGAAGACCACTGTTGTGGAAATTCTGGTTTTGGAATCCACTGTTTCATGTTAGTGTACCGGTGCACCATTTTTCACAGTGAAACTAGTCTGTCAATAGTGGTGTCAGCAGCAAGATATCAGGGATTCCACCAGTCACTCAAGCATGAGAATCTGTGCACCTTAATGCAGCCTTTAGCACAAGGGGCACGGCATCTGCCGGCAGGAGAGCAGTAATTTGGCTTAGCCTTAGAGCCCCTGGGCAGCCGTCAGCCAGACACACACACCGTATCTACAGCAGTCCCCCCCAATCCGCAGTTTCAGTTCAACGGTGTCTGAAAAAATTGTAAATTGTTCCTTTGTCCTTTGAGGGGGTATAAGAAGAAGGGTTTTCATTGCTCAGTCATTCCTTGATACACATTTTTTCACTGCTCGATCACCTTTTGTGAATCAGGCTAAAACATCAGAATCCCTTTCATTCATTCAAAAGTACAGTTGTACAGTCCTGTATAATGTACTTTGTTATTGCTGCATGTGATGTTGGTAATGTCTTACTGTGCATAAGTTATCAATTACTATATGTAATTACATGAAAATCAGGTATATATGGGGTCTGTGGATGGTTCACTATTGTCCGTGATTTTGGCTATCTGCAGTAGATCTTGGGCTGTCTTACCTAGGGATACGGGGGAACTACTGTGTATCTTTGCGGGGACTCTCCATTTATCTCTATGGGCATAACCCGAATCTCTCCACAATGTAACACACACACACATGCACACACAAGCTATGGGAACACCATTCATTAAGTGCTATTACAACCTGTACAATGCACTCCACTGCAAATACAAGCTACTCTATGGAAGAAAATCAAAAGGAAGCACCAAAATTAGGCCGAGGAATAGTCCAAGCCACCCATGAGCTCATCATCTTCTGCCCTAAACTGGCCTAAAACACTATTTAAGTGACACGGCTAACACATAAAAATTGCAATAAGAATTTTTTAAATCAAACACAACCTTACCTAAATGGCAAGACCACCCTCTGGGGATCACTTTAAAGAGCCGCAAACAGGCTGGGAAGAAAATTAAACTGTGACAGAATTATGCCCATGCAACCAAGGATCAACAAAAAGAAACACAGTTAGGAGCTGCATCCTTATTCCAAAAATCACCCCAGACCAAGTTAGCCAAAGCACTTCACGGCATCAATCTCACTCGTGCCTGTGTTTCCTTTAAAACCATCCAAACTGGGCATTCCAGCTCTTTCCCAAACTACTCACAGGTGCAGCCACTAAATCCAAAATTAATGGTCTCTCAGCAGACCGGCGAGGCAATCTCCGCCTCGCTGTAATAAGTCAAAGTGACTCCCACCACAAGCTTTTCACATTCGATTTTTGCTATGTTACGATCAAGGTCAAGAATAAAATTTCGCAAAGTCATGGGTTGTCGAGTCTTTGAACAGTGCAGCAGTCTGGCCCGCAGCAAGGTCAGACAAGGTTTCTCATATGAATCATTCCAGGTCTTGGTAGCAGCCGAGATTCAGGTCTTATTTACTTCTGCTTATGTATCCAATGAGAAGGCGAACCTTTTTTTTCATTGTCAGGACATTATTTTTGCTGTTTGTGATATGAATATCGATGCAAGTCTCAAATTAATAGATGGACACTTGTATTGCACTAGTAATGGGGGAAATACCTCAAAGGTTATTTAATTGCAAAATTCTTCTTTGGCGTGCATTACCGACACCCAGATATCCACTTATTGTACCTCACACACACACCACTTGATAAGCACCAGCCGATTCTTTTGGGGTTTAATGAACAGCAAAATCCTGGCAAAGGGCCTGTTTAGGCCTGTAGCAGGTCGTCACCTTTGCGCTCTGTTTCTGATGCTCCCCTCTCTTACCCAGTGAACAGGTACTCAAGGAGCGGAGCCCCCCTGTTCCTTCAGCTGAGCTTGTCTCCACGACGAAAGACGACTATGGCGCAGAAGGATTTAAACCCACTTTCCTGGATCCTTCTTGGGTAAGTGACCATTACCAGAATATTACAGGAAAATTCGTAGATTGTTTTAGTTAATGTATAAGTCCATTATGAAAACGGTTATTTCTATGTGTGTGTATTGCCTGTATAAATGTATGTGTGGGTGCTTGAATGATTATGCCATGTGTCATTAGTACACATGTAACTCCTAAAAGGTTTTCGCCACTACTGTTCATTTTTCCCCCGCATTTTTGCTTTATTGCAGAAAATGCCTTTTTTTCACCAAGTTTGCAGTCTAAATTGTTTATTCCATAAGGAACAAATCACAACTGAATCACTGAGAGAACTGAAATAATGCTCACATATGTAGTATACACAATATATTTCATGATTACTTAAAAATGCACTTGACAGAATATAATGAATAGAAGATTCAATAATTAGTACAGATTAATGAGTTACAGTGTGGTTTATGGTTATTGTAGAATCCTGCAGTACAAATTAATTTGCTGAATTCCTCTTGATTTTGTTTAACAGGAACATAATTATAGAAGTGACCCAGCAATAACTTTTTGGAGCGAGAATCATAAGAAAATACAGGTAATTTTGACATTTCTCAAATTCCATTCAATGAACCAACAGCCCTGGTAGCAGATTAACAAATCACTTTTACTAGACTTTTTTTTTTCCTGCTTACAATAATGTTTTACGCTTGACTCCAATTGCAGTTGTAGTTTTTCTGCAGTGAAGAACAAGAGTGGCTTTTATAATTTTTATTATTAATTTGGTCTCTTACCATTGTACATAGTGTATTATACAACTGAATATTTCATTTTATTTTTTCGGGTTGTGGCTTTATGTGGGAATGAGGGGTTTTTATATGGCACACATATATAAAGACTAATTAAAGGAGACATTCTTAATTGTCTAAACAAACACAAATTTGATTTGTGTTCGGATTTGTATGCATTGTATAGCTCTTGGTTCAGTTCTGACTTGCACTTGTTACTGGTCACTCACTGGAAGCTCATCCTAGCTGCACTTATGCCTAGTCGACTCCTTGATATAGGAGGTATATAGTTGTACATCAGTTTGGGCAATAGCGTCTGCTAAATAAATAAAACGTAAATGAACACGCGAATTAGAAAACATCTATAAATAATGCCTTATTTATGCTTATTTATAAAAAATATTTATATAATATATGCATTCATCTGTTAATTTTAAAACAGATGTCATTTAATTTATATGTTTAATCTATCCATGTAACTTTCAGCTATAGACCCACGAAAGTTTAATCCCAGAATGTTTATTAGCGCCGCAGTCAGTTAAAGTGTGCGGTCTGCCGAGTCCGTGAGCCGCGTTGCAAACTGGGAACGGACCGCCTAGCTGTCTGTTACTCGGTTAATTATCGCGTTATTAAAAAGGAGCGTTATCACAGCGCTCTTTGTAGCGTGACATGAAACGTCTTCGACGGTCCTTCTGTGCTCCTTGGCTTTGTGTCACGCTTCAGTTACTGTTTCATTTTTATTTATTTAAATATTCAGAAAAGACCATTGAACTCACATCAGTCAGGCCAAGCCCAACTCATTTTTCTTTTTCTGAAATATAGTGTTTTGCGTTACTGGCTTAAATTAACTTTCTCCTCAGAGAAAGACACGTGTCATGAATCATTTAAATTGTTCAGCATGTCGACGTCTTTCTAAGGCATTAGAGGACTGGTTTGCACCTTAACAAGTAATTGGTCATAGTAAAGTAAAACATCCAAAGCTTGTCTTAAAAATTAAATTCAAATGTTTATGGAGTTCAGCTGGTTGTATCTTCATTGGACAGTAGCTAAAACACCTACAACCAAAAACCAATAAAATACACCCTAGAAAATTATTTGCCAGATGTTATTTGTTTTCTGCAGTCTGTGGTGTCTAAGCACACCAGAATTATATGTCAGATGTGGCTGTAGGATGCCCTCATTCCAACCAAGGTTTTCATTAAATTGTCTGGAGGCTAAAATAATTAAGCACTCTAAATAAAACGAAGGAAGTGTATAAAAGTTCAATTTGAGTTCGCATTTGAGTACAGAAGCAGCACTTATAAGTGGACATTGAACTTTATCTCAATTAAACCAAGCTCTAAAATGATTATATCCTGTTTTGGTTTCTTTGAATATGCAGTATGGCCCTTGAAGCAGATTAACAAACAGGATTGTTTCATTATGAAATGTCACGGTCCAGACACTTAACGGCGTCCTCGTTTGCGGGCGGTGATTGTTCTGTCATAATAGGCTCTCTGTAAAACAAATATCTACCAACTGTGCACAGTTTCTGGGAGGTATGATGAGTCAGTGGGCCGTACTAGCCTGGGTGAGTCATATGTCTACGTATTTAGGAGCAAGGAATATGTATAGGTGTGATGCGTGTTTAAGTAAATAAACATGCAAGAGCCCGTACCCCCACATAAGCCCAGAACGTTCTCTTTTGAGGAAATACAGCAGTACGTTGCATGTAGAAACATCGGCCCTGCTACACTGTACCGTGTTAACAGTTCCTGAGGGTGTCTGCAGTTATACTGTCTTTATAACACTTGCATAAGTGTAACTGTGTTGCCCACACAAGGCCACAAGGACATGCCACTGGGCCATCTCACCAGACAGGGAGGGCAACATTTGTTAGAAACTTCAAAAGTCATAAATATCTGCTCAGAAATTCCCCAGCGCTCTTCACAGCACCAGGCCTGCACTGGTATTTCTTGCCAGCATGGGAGGGTCCCTCACTATGGGACTATGCCCTGACATTCATACTCCATGGTAAAACCCCATGGTTTGCCACATTGCGGCTCTTATTCTCAGACTCGTGTATTCTCTCTCTTTCCATTGACCTTTTCCTTCTTTCCGAAAACTGCTGCATTCGTGACTGTTTCTTGTAGCGACTGGCGTAGCTGTTGACTTCGAAGCACACGCGATGCTAACTGCGTCGCCGGCTCGTAGTCCTGGATATCAGGCACAACGTGGTCGTACATAGATGAAGAGAGGCCTGCTGGGAAGAGCCGGCTTCACGTGTACGTCCAGTGACCCTTAGCTGTCTTACCCATCACTCTCCATGCTCATATTTGGAGCATCTCAGTCTGCCCAAAGAACACCATGCAACTTTGGACTAATTAAAACAGCTAATCAGCTAAAACTTCTCCTCCATTATTCATGTAACGCCTTGCATCGTACCTTTACTGGAACCGTGTCTGTTTTTAAGTGGATTTTGTTCAATATTAGCCTGCACAGTAGGTTTTAAAATTGCACACACAGGGGACCCCACGGGTAATTCTCGATCATGAGAGCTGCATGTTAGTAGGGTGATCTTTCTGGGTTCATGTATGATTTGGTTTAAAATGTGTTTGTTGTGTTGTTCATTGTCTTATTGGCCCTGGCTTAATGCTAAAGGCGTTCTTTTTCAGGGTGTCACCCCCGTGAGAACCAGAGACACTCCATTTAAGAAAAACTGTAGCTTCAGCACACCAATCAGTGCACGCCTCGACGACGATGAAAAGAACCATCATCTGTGAGGGCTCAAAGCATTCGGGGTCGACTGAATGATTTCAAGGATGGTACAGACTGTTTCAAAATGAGCATGTCGAAGTTAATTGCGCATCAGATTGTGAAGTGTTCCGAAATTGTGACACGATCTAAATCCCATTCCAAACTGTCATGATAACTTGTGATGATCTGTCTGGTCAGCTGTCATGCGTCTCACTCATGAAGATGCTGTGGGATGAACTGGATATGACCAGATATGAAGCATCCCACCACAGCATGGGCACATGGCAGGTCTTAGCAGTGCTATTATGCTAATGATGTATATCACCAAAACTAATGTTACTGTTTTACAATGAGGAGATTCTGCTAGGCTATTGGCATCAAGCTCAGCCTAACTACTAGAATGAATATCAGTCCTCTGCTCTACAAAATGTTCTTACATTTCTTTGGTCACATGGTCACCACACAGTGCCAGTCAACTCATTAGGTGATGTAGGTGGGCGCCATCTTCTGAGAGGTTGCAGACATAGCAAACCATTGCCCCCACCCCCCAAGTCAAGTTGGACTAGGACATTATTTCCCAATCCGGTCCCCGGGGACCCACAGCCGCTCCACGTTTTTGATCCCTCTGTGCTCTCTGCCAGACAGTCACTTTTTGTGGGCTGTCTGTGGGTCCCCGAAGACTGGATTGGGAAACACTAGCTAAGGACACGACATGAGCTTTGACCAGCACTGTCCCCACACACTTCATATGCGCAGTATGTGGAGGACCATAGAGGCAAAAAGAAGATCAGTTCCCTTTAAATCCAGGATGGTAGTCCTCTTCCCTGCCTGCATTTTTAGTCTTTCAGAGACTGTTTAAAATGTCAGAGCTTTTCTTAGCAATACCCACGTTGGTACAGGGACTCGACTGGCAGCTTTGGGGAATGCCCTTTGCCTCGATCCAGCCTCCCACGTTTAAAACGGCTGCCTGCCTGTGCTCTTTGCAGTGCTGTGCACAGCCTCGCAAAACAAAGATGCATCGATTTCTTTGTTTGACGATGTCCAGAAGAAACCGGAGAGCTCCATGGACAGCAGTGCGAAAAGTCAGCCAAAGACATCACTCATATTTATCGGAAGATGCTGAGGGGTTTGGAAGTTCTGGTGATGACTATTAGAGGAGACACCTTTATTTGGACTGAAGACGATGTCCAAGCAGAGAGACAGGCCACAGTAAACAGGTAAAACTTACTGGTGGAAGAGGTGTGGGAAGCTGTTGATAAAATCCAACTGAAAAAAACCTTGGAAGAAAATCAGACACCCTGGGGCATTCAGGCCCATTTTAGCTGAAGGCGCGTTCTGGACAAAGGTGCAGGTGGAGATTTCCGCAGGATTGGAACCCGGTCCGTCTCAAATGTCTGGAGACAATGCAGCAGTAATAAAGGACTCTATGAATAGATAGAAAGAGTAATGTGGCCAAATTATTTGATTGGAAATGGGTCATACCTTACTGGAAACCAGCAGAACCATTTACCAGCTTACTTGATCCTTTTTAAGACATTAGTAACTGTAACTCAACATCCTATTTTAAAATGTGACAAGTTTAAGAGTTGTGATGGTACGCATAATCACAGAAAAGGAAGATTTGGGAGGTCCTCGTCCTGCAGGACAGAGATACTGCCCGTTTGCAATGTTTTTCCGGTTGCCATGGTTTTACCGTGAGACAGACAGTCAGCCTGAGTCGGTGCGTAACGGCTCACTGATTGGCATCTGGGGGAAACCTGTGGATAGTTTATTTGGCTTCTGCAGGGCCCCCGAACTCCGCTGTGCCAGTGGTACAGAGGCTGTGGTCGAATACTTCACTGTAACACTATAACTTCCTAATAGCACTTCTTATCCAAGAGCTTTACAGTCGTCATCGTGTTCTTCCACCACAGAGAACAATTTCATTTGGGCAGAACACATTGGAACTGTGAGTAATTACAGTTTATTATAGCTTTTTATAGTTGGTTGACACAATTTTGAAAGATAGTCATTTTTAGAATGACTGGTACTGACTGGTTATTAGAACAATATAAAGTTTGGTTAGGATGGCTGAAGAAAATTCTGTAGGTGAAAGACCATTATTACTGCAAATAGCAATGATTATCTCAAACTTGGCTGGCAGTCTGTCAAGTTAATTAAAGCTTTAATGTCATCTCACCCGTGTACAGAGCACAGGGAAATGAAATTGTTTCAACCAACCCGTTGAGTGCTCTGTGAATGTAACTCAGCTGGTTGGTTGAAACAAAATCTTGGTCTGAATTTGTACTTTCTGAACCAAAACTGCACAAAACAAACATAATGTAACATAACAACAAGCAAAACAAACACAACATAACAAACATTTCCACATTAGACAAATGATAAACAGGCACACTACAGACACTGGGAAATTAGCGCATGGAAATGCTATCCATGCTTAGAGATTCACTAGCTCCGCCCCTCACCAAGTTTTTACACACAAGGTAAGCATAGAATGCATCTTTCTGACATTTATCCCAGCAAACAGTATAATTATAAATGCTCTCGTGTAATGAGTTTACTTCTGCGTTGTGCTTATTTTATTAAAGAAGACAGGAAGGCTGACGGAGATTGATTCCAAAGTGAGGGTGTTTACTTGTCACATACCTGTGCAAAGTACACAGAGTTCATAAACTGATGCTGTCCCAATGGCACTTTTTAAACATAGTACATCCTCATTATAACCACATGTACTTTGTACTCTTTACAAATAGATAAACACTGGGTAACAATGAAACAAAACAGATTAATTTAATAATACCTAACTACTGAAATTCTATCGGCGAATACTTGACTACAAGAAGCCAAACGTAGCCAATTCACATTAAAAAATCACATCCAATTCACATTTACTCATTACATATTACCAAGTCGACTAAATTCCCAACTGTGCTGAGCTTACACATCGAACCATTGCAATAATACTTTTCTTAAATTGTGTCAATAAAGTATGCTAAAGCTGCCCAGTAGACACAGTTCGTATTTACTACAAAAAATAAATAACAGTGGACCTAAACGAGACATATCTCCTGCTACCGCGGCATGAGCAAAATATTGCGAAAAAGATGGAGACACTGGATAGTGTGCCCTCCTACGATCAGTCAATTCCAACTACATAGGGCTGAGGCTGTGAAGGTCACTTTCAATCATGGTTTATAGTAAACACCTTCCCCTGTTTTAGAGTAGGATTTGGCGTAACGTGAATTCTACTCAATTTCAATATGTTTACTATCCACTTACTTGATTGAGCGCTCCCCCCCCCAGGCGTACATAGCTCTCTCCACAGGTGCATGTCAAAGCAAAATGCACAGTTCCCTAATGACATAGCTGAATAATCTAGTGTAATAACATTACTCTGGTACTCTTGGCCTCTGGTGTCCGTCCTTCCCATGCAAATCGATGAATTCTACATATGAAAGAAAAGCCACACCCTGTGCCTATGCCTGGGCCCTGTGCCGTCCCAGCTGTCTAAAGCGCTCAGGGGGCTGCTCGGGGACAGACTCGCATGCAGCTGTAGGCACGTAGGATAACAGCAGAGCAGCCAGAGAGGAGATTCATGAAATGGCTCCTTTCAAACATGTTTTTTAAAAACGTGGCAAAAACTCCCCAGTCCAAAGGCTACAGAACAGCTATGATCCATTTTCTCAGCCTTTTTTGTTGGTTCACTTAGCCGCGACCTCCCCTCGCCAATCTGCCGGCTTTTCATCCCGCATTTCTCATTAACTGAGCACCTCTTCCTCACCCTCACCAGGCTGAATCTCCATCTCATGGGAGAAAGCGCTTTTCACTCACACTCCAGTACGCCCACGAGGACCCACTGCGTTCTTCCACCGCGTGTAAATCAGAGCGCAATGGCCAGGGGAAGCAGCCGGTGATGAAGATTATATCACACGCTTTTTTCCCCAGTATTACAATAGTCATGGTCATTTAAAACTGCTCTTTGATGCATATAGGACATAAAAATAAACAAACAGTAAAATAAGAGAGTATTTTTCACAGTTGTTTACCGAAGAGGAGACAACACACATAGCTTATGCGTTAGTCTTTTCCATATTGTCTAATGTTAGCTTAGCTGAGGCTAAAGTACAACAGGCTTTTCCCAAACAAATTCCTGAGTACTAATAATCTTTCCTAAGTTGTTAATTATAAGCATATAGCTGTATTCCAAAAATATTTAGAGATGAGTGTCTGCATGAAATAACTAATGCAACTTTATTTAAGAAGGATATATGGCGGCAGCATCCCTGCTAACACGGAACATTCCTAGAGCTTTAGCCAACGTTGTGTGAAGATCTTCTCAACGATAATGGAACGTTATTTCCGCATTTTCCATTTAAACATAGGTTCTGTCAATGTCAGCATGATAAAATTATTACTTGAACATCCTTTTAACACGATGTTGAGAAATATTATTTTTTTAAAAAGCATTATTTTATAGAAGTACTATATGTGTATACTACTAATGCACAGTTCAGCCTATATCATTTAGCTTGAACAGTGAGATTTTCAGTCATGATGAAGTTGGCTGACCCAAGAGGTAAAAGCTGTTGAAGTGCAGATCAATGGTGAAAATTCTCTTGTAAGTTTGCACAAGGATGGTGCGACAAAGCTTTATTTGAGGTACAATCTCCAGCTAGCAGGGTCAGCATAAGGGCATGGTGCTTGGGCAATTTCTTTTCAAATACATTGCATATAATGGCCATGGAGTCCCCAGTGTTTGGTAAATGCATTGTGGCAGACAGTACGAGCAGCAAAGTAAATATACAAGCAGACCCGTCCCGTTTGCATTGCGATGCTTTTGGCTTCAATAACCATAAATGTAATTGACTTAGGCACTCTGCCTGGCTGATTTCATAAAGCTCATCCTGAGCAATCCAGGCTACAGTCAGCCACAATGGCTAAATTAACGACGGCAACAATTATAAAATATGGAAATACAAATAAAACTATCCAAGCTTCAGATTGCATCAGAATAGAAAACAATCTGCTTACAGAAAGGGCACCTTCAGTTATTCACGACCTATAACTTTCCCAAGGTTTATGATTAAAGGGTTAAACAAGTACTGAATTCCTTGGGTCCACAACTCTTATGATGTCATAACGAAGTCATGTGTTCCTCGTCCCTGCATTTCACCACACGGTATAACTTACACGGGCTCCCCAACCTTCCACCTACGCTGACAGCGCTCACCTCCAAACCTGTTACACACACACACAAGCAGACACAGGTTTGTAATTATACCTTTGTGGGGGCTTTCCATTCATTTCTAAGGGGAAAAGTCTAATCACAAATGACGACCTTAACCCCCACCCAGCCCTAACCTTAATCATAAGTAACCAAACAAAATACAAGACTTCTGACAATTTTAGTTTTTGTCAGTCACACATTTTTATAAAATTGAGTTTGCCCTTGTGGGGACTGAAAAAATGATCCCCACAACAAAATAACTGGTTTTTATCACATTGTGGAGACATTTGGTCCCCACAATGTAATTTGTAGACGACCACACACATGTATGCACACAGTCACTTATCTGCTCAAACAGTCACTTTCAGGAATATTTAAACCAACTCCATCTGTAATGTGGGTGGAAATTTGACTATGAGATGAATGTGAACATTTTTATTGTTGCCATTTATCGGTACCATTTTAATTTCCTGACATATTATGCACACATGGCCCTTTCCAGTTATAGCCCTTTATGGTCACTGGCAATCAGCGGTCCTGGTACAGTGGCTCCGGGAGTAGCCATGTCACCTCACTGCTCCATGGTTAAGGGTTTGAATCTCTGTCTTTAGAGAGTTCCATCTGGCTACTATGGATTTCACCTGCAGGGCAACAGCCAAGAATTTTGGCATCTTTGTGTATCTGTGCCTTGTGATGGACTGGCATCCTGTCCAGGGTCTCCCCCAGCCTCGTGCTCTTTGCTGCCTGGGATAGACTCCAGGCCCCCCATGACCCGAAGCAGGAAAAAGAGCCAGAAGATGGTGGATGGATGGATGGTTTTGTGGGACTGACAGCCAGCTGCAGGTCTGTTAAACAGCATCACATAACCCTGTCATGTCTTTGGCTTGGTGACATATATTCACCTCTTGTCCATTGGGTCTCAACATAATTACCCAACAGCATTGTTCATGGGAAGGTATTTTAAATGCACCGATTTGAAGATGCAGAAATTATGTTGATTTAGTGAAATTCTTGATTACAGCAAATCTGGCATAGATTTAGACCTCCAATCAGAATGCTATTTGCGGCAGAGATTACCTGTGAAGTAGCTATGGAAACAAGTCATTTTAGACTAACTGAACAGAGTGTTTTTTGTTCATTATCTCATTTAATGAGTAGGCATTTTGTGTCTGATAAATAATGTAAACGATGACTGAGAAACGTATAAATGTAATAATTTCTAACAAGTAATACTGGTATGATTTTTAAATTGCTGTCCTGTTTGTGATTAAGAAATTTTGCAGTCACTAAGTATTTTTTTCAGCCAGTTTATTTTGTGCGCCGTACGATTACCGCTATTGGTCTTTATTTATACTCTGCTGGCAGTTATTTAGGTGGATATTAATAAAGGTGTCCACCAACACTTACCAATGTGCATCAAAACCTCTCAGGTGTTATTGCTGCAGCTTCACGCCTCCAGGGCAGTGTGTTGAAGCAGGGCTGAGTTTGTTGTTTCCGAAATGGAATAACTAGCTAGTGACTAAAGTAAGATGATCGTAGCTAGCTAGCTGGTTAGCCAAACATGCTACTTCAGCATCTCCTGAATAAGGATCCCTGGGGACTCCACAGGCTCTGTACATGTGATGTCCTGATGTTCTGGCCAAAGCACTTCCCACTCTGACCCTGTACTGGATAAGCAGTGATTTGACTAATTTGACTACTGGACCTCCACGTGTATCACTGTGTCTCTGCTGAGGCCAAGGCTGGGCGGTGCCAAATTTATTGGTGGGAGTGGCCAAGAGAGATAAACCAATTAACATTCAGTGAGGAAGAGCAGTACTGTTAGAGGCCAAGAAGGCATCATATAACAGCATGCTAGCCATTTTGGTTATTATTAGCAGTAGCTTCATTTTAAGGAGTTTTTTCAGTTTGGCTCACAACATAGCCAGCATAATTAATGGTTATTTCAATGACTTTTTTGGCACCAGAGTGAATGACATTGGCCAAATGACCACAGGCGACCATTGCGGCAGACCACAGAATATGGCCTGAAAATAGCTATAGGATGCAAACAGATATGTATTTATTCACTTGTTTCATTATTTATTTCATTATGTATTTTTTTGGCATGAAAACCAGCTGTCAGGAAGGATTCTTGGACAATGCAGGAGGACTAACGTTTGGGACCCCTTAAACTGTGGGGTCATTGGTAATGTACCTGCTCGTAGGATGGGTCTGCATTGCATGCATGTTCAGTCCTATCTTGGTGGGAAAGCAGTATTGTGAAGCCATATCAGAAATACAGATTGTTGAATATCAGCAAATATTTACAATATAGCAGTGGAGCTGACATCGACATTGAGAAGGTGGAGAGGGACAGATGAAGGAAATTAACAACAAAACGCCCATCTTGAGACGGATGGCCTGCCCCCCAAAAGAAGTATGTGTGTGTGTGGCATGTGTGCATAGCGTTTGCACGTGTACAACATGTGTGTGTATAGTATGCACATGTGTATTGTATGTGAAGCATGTGTATAGTGTGTGCGCATGTATAGTTTGTAAGCTGTGTGCATGTGTGTACCATGTGTGCGTGTATAGTGCATGTGAAACGTGCACATGTGTAGCATGTGTGACGCATGTGTGTGCTTAGCGAGTGCTCATTTATAATGTTTGTGAAGTGTGTGCATAGTGTGTGCACATGGATAAAATGTGTGGAGCGTGTGTATACACTGCATAGCGTGTGCCTGTGTATTGTTTGTGTGAAGCATGTGTACATGTATAGCATGTGTGCATGTACAGTGCATTTGAATCGTGTTCATGTGTAGTATGTGTGCGTGCATAGTGTGTGTGCATGTGTATAGCAGACATGTGTATAGCACGTGCATGTTTATAGTGTGTGCATGTATAGCATATGTGTGTGAAGCGTGTGTGTATGGTGTGTGCATGTGCATAATGTGTAAAGTGTGTAGGGTTAGGGCTGGGTAGGGGTTAAGGTTCTCATTTTTTAATTTTGGTTTTTCCTATAGAAATGAATAGATGGTCCCCACAAAGACATGAGTACAGTTCTGTGTGTGTGTGTATTCATACAAACAAAAGCCTTCTACACTATGGTCAGGTCTCCTATACCTGTATACAGACACCCTAATCCAGACTGCAGATCTTATCTGTGCTGCTTACCTGCATGATTGCTGCAGATCCTGATTCATTCACAGCACGATTCACCTTAATCCCCACAAAAGGGACTTTTTAGCATCGGACAAAGATGTTTAAATAATATGTCCATGGGTATTCTTTAGATGACCTACACAGTCTTTAAATTGGGGTGAGGATTGACGTAGGTTTGCGATCCATTTGACATTTTATTAAGGAATATCTCACTGGGTTTAAACTAATTTAAGCCAGAGAACAAATCCTCACAATTTAATTAAAGTAAGGACACTAAGTCATCATAGTGACATGACCTCATGTTATCACGGCTTTGCTTTAATTGTGCTTCTGTGTTGATTGGATGCATACTGTCATGAATACTGCAGTATACTTCACAGCACCATCAAGTGTGAAACGAGCAAACGGCTCCAGAAAATATAAATTTCAGCCATGTTAGGAAGCCCTCACTTTAAGATAACGCCATGGAGAAAGACTAAGGAATGATGACTGTGGCCACCTTGATTCAAGGTTGTGGGTGACGAGAACCGTGGCGTGAGAAAGGGGTCACGCGGGGTCAGACGCACTCAGTGGCCTTTTCATCCGCGCGGCCGCTTTCCTTCAGGTCCAGCAGCTCTCAGGACTCCATTATCAGCCTCCACACTTAATGGAAAAGAGATCTGCCAAGATCATCCATTTTTAAGTTGCGTTTATTGCAGGCGTTCCATGCTAAGGGTAGGAACTATGACATATATACGGCAGAAATACAATTACATTATTATTCAAAAGCAACATGCATGTTTTTGAGACCCTGAAGTCCCTGCAGTAACTGGGAATTAAGGACCTTCCTTGCCCAATGGTGACATCACTCTGCTGGCCCTGGGATTTGAACCAGCATTTCAGTAGGCAACATTTCACCGGGAATTGAAGTAGAGGGAGTAACCCATCTCCATCAATAATAGGGGTAACCCGTCTCCATCAATATGGGGAGTAACCTGTCTCCACCAACAAGCATAGTACAACACAGTCCCAGCAATTCTGCAAAAGCATACAGCCAAATAACACAAATAACAAATAAGTGATTTATTTATTGAGACCACACTGACAGTTTATCCTCATCCCAAGCAAACTACAGACGCTCCTCCATACAGAACTTTACGACTTTTCAGACATATGAACGAAGTGGACTGTAAGTCCAAATTCTGTTCATTGGGCTCCCGTTTCCTGTCCGCAACATAATTTTTTTTTTCTGTGCACCAATTCCGCCTAGTACGACTTCTGGCAGCTACTCCCACCGCGCAGCAGCATAGCGTGCGTACTCCCAGCATCCTAGTTCTTAGTACTTGTGTATACCATTAAAATGATGTTGAATGATGACTTACAAACATTTCAAGTTACGAGCGGCCGTTCGGAGCGTAACTCGTTTGTAAGTAGAGGAGCGTCTGTACGCTACAATCATCCATTCGTGCACTCAGCCATAGGGGGCTGCAGTGAGACAAAGGGACAAGCAGTGTATGGCCTAAATGGGATGCTGACATAAGGCCACAAAGATCTCATGAGAAGAAAACTCTGATCTGAGTTCTGCTTCCAGCATACACCCCCAGAGGGGTGCAGTACCAACTCACAATCTCTTTCAAATCATTGTGCCCCTCTGTCAGCTGGTAAACACACATTCGCTTGACAGGTCAGCAAAACAACAAGCATCTGTGTCATCAAGACCTAATCATGGAAACTGTTTCTATACCAATCAGTTTGTATCTACATTGAAAAACCCCAGGAGAGGTGACTTTATCAGAGCCAGAGGAAGGAATCCATCATGCGGTGCTTATCTCACTGGCGCTTTAGAAGGGGGGAACTGCTGCTTGATTATGGTGCGGAAAGACAAGCAGGAAACAGCAGCCAGTTCTGGCTCCAACCGCTGCAGATTTTGAGCAGTCTTATTATATGCAGTTTTATTACATTGCTATAGAGACTTTCATTGAGACCGATAAAGACTTAGCACATTTTTTATGGAAGCTAGCAGTCAAAGCTACCTGTTCGAAAAAACTCACTAAATCTTATTTAGCAGATACTTTTATCCAAAATGATAAACAATTGTGCAAACACGGTCAGACAGTCCCAGTAGCAAATGGGAGTTAAGGGCCCCGCTCAAGGGCCCGACGGGGAAATAACTCTGCCGACTCTGTGATCTGAACCAGCTATCTTCTGATCTGACCCTCTATGGCACGCATTGGCTCACACTCCATATTGTAACAGACAGGACTGTATAACCTAGGCCTACCTGAAGATATAGCAACACTAGGGGGTGCTGAAGAGCCCCAGTGACTGTGTTGCGCCTGCTCACTCAGAGCAGCACGTGGCCAGCCCCCTGAGCTCCATCTGCCGTGGCCCAGAGGCCTAGCCCTCTCTGTCTGGCACAGCGGTCCATCCGCTCGGCCTGCTCCCTCGGGCTGTATGTCTGCTTCACCCCAGAATGTAAGTTTATCACCCGCTCCTTTTCAAAATGGCACAGAGGCACAACTGCTCTGGATTCACATTTGGGGGGAAGCCCAGTCATGCTTGAAGACCTATTTCAAACAGCAGCGGAGTATGAATCCCTGATACGGCCATACCAGGTGCCAGGCTGGATTCCATTATTAGGGTGCTTGCTGCCTCATGAAGACAGTGCTGCTGCGTTGCTCTAACTGGCCACAGATGTGTTGTTTGGCAGCTACAGCAGCATGAGATGGTCCCTGCGCTCAGGTCAGAGAGTAGAGTCATGTGACATGGGGCATGTTGACGGGGTTCCCACAACCAAGACTGCAGGGGCGTGTGCGATGAGGTGGACACAGAAGGGAAGCGCGATAAGCGAATGGAGTCATTTAAAGGGGGAAAAACAAATAAAAACAGAACAAGAGGAAATTCTGCAATGTCACAGGAATCAGGAAAGGCCTTTGGATAGATTTACTGGCGCGACAAAGACCAGAGCGGATTAGTTTACACTAGCAGACATCAACAAGGGACAGGTGGAGTCAATCAGCACGAATAACCTCGGTCACCTGACCCCATGTCCTGATACAGCCTCAAGAATGTTTTCATTTTATTTCATTGTAACAGCATGTAAGTTTCCATTCATTTCATCCCTTTAATTAAAAATATCAAAATATGTAAAAGTGTTTTACAAAGTAGATTTAAAGCTCACCTGCATATAAACTGCTGCATTTACTTTTTTGAAAAGAGGCCTTCCGGCCCCTTGTTAGTTATAGAAATCAACATTGTTTGTAGATATGTGGTGGTTTCAATTCTTTCTGAAGAACTGTTTTTTTAACATTAATGATGTTAATACCACCCAACACAGCGGGTTACATAAACAGAGGCTGGAAGCACTTAACGTTAATCAAAACCACTTTGGGCCTGGGGAAATAAATCAAGAACCGCTGACACGTTTGCATTTGATTCAATTTATTGAACAAAATATTTTGCAATATCTGGGCTATACATATATACATATATTATGCTGTACTATGGTGTTTAGTCGTGGGACCAGGTCTCTCTGACCTCTGAACCTGTAATGCCCCCAGCGATCACATAACACATGGCATGTGACACACCCCCCCCATCCCTTTACGTGTTCTGCGTGAAAACATTATTAAAACGTTGTCGCTTTACAAACACGTCGTACAAATCTTATACTGTGAACACAAAAATAAAAATATATCACTGGAAATCGCGCGGCAGAAAGTTCTTCATAAAAACGTTTTTACATGTTTGTGTTTGCGGAGGTATAAAACACGTGTAACGGCCAGCATTTTCAAACGTATAATTTAGGAAATCGCCTTGCTGTCCTCTTGCAAAGGAAACACTCCTCAATACTTATTTTAGAACAAATAAAGTACCGTTTCTGTGTGTGGGGCTTTTCCATTTCCACACAGCGGCAAAGGGGAGGTCAGATCACATAGACGTCTGTCTTTTCCCCAAACAGCCAGTATGTCCTCATTTTTCCCTTCCCCTGCAAAAAAAAAAACAAGGCGATGATCAATAAATGCATCAAGATTCGCTGAGCATATCGATCTGCTGGGACCTTGCTTCTTATCAGTTCCTGAGTTTTTACGACCGAGGGTGTCCTAGACGACATTTCTTCCCTGAAAGTCTGCTCTGCTCATGGAAGTTTCACTCATACAAACAAGTTCTGAGTGCGGAAGGAAAAATGACTGCTTCAGGGATACAACCAATCAGATTGTAGAGGATGTGGGTGCAAGCAACTACGGGAGACGGGATCAATCAATCAGATGTCTTCTGCCCTCAGAACATTTTTGTGTAAATAAAACTCCCAAGAGCTCTGTCCTTTTTCTGTGTGTAACACGTGCACAGTTGGGTACGCATGATCAGACGTTGGGTACGTTTTTTGGGGAAATGTCTTAAAGTCTCAGAGCCAAACCAGCAGACACAAGGACGGTTTCTGTCCCAAGGCAGTACCTCACTGACAGTAACTGGACAATAACAAACACTTTCAAATCAGTTGGGATCCTGTAACTCTTCGCAGCATCACCGCTGTTCACTTACATTCACTATTCATTCATTCATTCAATTTACAACCCATGCTGTTGTATGTCATATGTGTAAAATATTGTATATTTCCAAAAGTGCACCTACATGTAAACTGTCTTGCATGTTACACTAGGCACACCCAACAAGACAAACTGGTCAACCATTTTCCATACAGTACCCTCTTATCCAATGCAGGGTCGCTGCCTATCCAAGAATATATGGGGGCAGGAAATAATGGGCCATCTCAACTAACTCATGCTAGCATGTTTTAGGACTGTGGAGGGAAACTGGAAAACTCAGAGGAAACCTCGCAGGCAGAACATGTCTCCACACAAGTGGTGCCGGTGGCAACTTGAACCCAGGTCTCAGAAGTGTGCTTCACCAGTGCTAACCACTGTGCTACCATACCACCCATCCAAGACTAGTTCCTTGTATGTTTAATATACTTGGTCAATAAGGAATTTTCTGATTCTGATTCTGAAGGGCTGCATGGCACTCCATGTTTCCTGGGGAACTTTCTGGACTTTGGCTACAGTAAATTCAGTCAGGTTAAGCTACAATGGATCTCAGAAGCCTCAGACACTCTAAACCCAAATGTAGGCATGTGAAGAAAGTGTAGAGATTTCTGGCATTTTCCCAGCCCCATTTCCCCACATCATAAATTATATTACGATGTACACTAGCCAGATTTTATCTTGCAGAATCCCTTTGTCCTGATGCCCAGTCAGCAAACGGCCCTCTTCGCTTGCAATTTTTCCCCTTACCTTCATCTCTACGTCCCCCCGCAGCTGGAGCTCAAAATAACCAAACTCATCCAGCACTTCTTTGGTGGCTGAGGAAACGTGTATCTTCAAGGCTGTGGGGCATAAAAATACTATCGGCAAACTGGCAATGCCTTAAATGAGGTGGAATAAACAGACCAAGATCAACACATGGATGCAGAATCAGACAAGAACAACACGAGGAACAAGTGGATGCAGCACAGAGTTGGTGGGATTCCAGTCTGTAAGATTTTCTGGATTTCACAGTTGCTGGTATGCAAAATTTAGTTTCGAAGTACATCACTCAGTAGCACAAACTGCTCTCCATTTTCTATAAGGCATCTATAAGGTATATTATGCTCAGAATCTGCACAGTCACCTCTCTGAACAGGTCAGACTGCGGTCCTTTTGTGCTTAGCCATCGTAGCAGCTGGGCCCTTTGATTCCGGAAAGCACTGGATATTAGCAAAGGACAGCAAATTAATTAACTCAATCCCTATGCCAGCAAGCTGGACGCGGAACAAAGACGGACTTCTCTCCAGTGTTGCTAACACCTCCGTAGCTGTCCTTGCCTACGTCCACCTACATTTAGCATGAAGCGTCACGGAATCGACGTGCTGCCTTTTCCGATGTCACATGGGACGCACAACGCGCAGGTTCCTGAAAAGGTGACGGCCATGGCCATGGCTGAGGACACGGGAGGTCATGACAGAGCAGAAAGCGGGAGATCAGAGAGAGAGCAGCACCTGACTACCGGTGGCAGCGGGTCCCCATGGCGGCTGTCTGCAGGTTTCCTTCCAACAAAATCCTGCCAATGAGAGATGAAGCTGCTTTGCCCGCCGCTCCCCGGGGTCTTACCAACAGCAGCCGTGGTCACAAGGCTAATGCACCCCCACCCCCTCCCCAATTGGTCAGCTTCTCTTTTTGCTCACATAACCAGGGCACTGGAGGCATCTTTAAAATGCTTCTAGGGTCTGACAGATTTTCCCGGTTGTGGCTATGTGCAGAGCTGGCCTATCCTTACGGCATTTACTCCCCAAAAATGTTACTCCACTGCCAGAGTAAATACATGCTCCCTCCCCAGCCAGTATAATTGACTGGTTGCACATTAAAAGAGAAATATGACATTTTTTACGGATGAACAGTGCGGCATCAGAGCAGGCTTCATCTACAATCGCCTGGCTGGCTGCCCGGTCTGCTCGTGGCCTGCCCTCCACGGACATCACCGCTTGGATGTGAGAGAGAAAGGCCGGCCCAACCACAACACGCTTCATCCAAGCGGGAGACCACAGTTTAAAGTCTGGCCTTGTGAAAGCACTTTTGTATTTATTATTTTTATTTTTTAAGAAATGAGGTTTTGACGTAAGACCTGCACCTCCATTAAATGGTTATGGCCTTTCTGGAAGTGCTATAATATTTAGCCTGACTACAAAGTCTTTAACCCGGAATTAATTCCCTATTTAATGAAAACTAGAACGCAAATTCCAAAACTGAAATCCAGCTGAAGAATAACATGCGACTAATCCTGAACAAATCCTAATGTCTGAATTCAAATTTTACCCAGACCGAACCCTATTCCTGAGCAGGGCGTTTTGATCCAGATTTTGCAGCAGATTAATAATAGTGACGATGATGATTCTGCGGTAGATGGAGTCAGCTAGCTCTCTTTTCAAAGCTTGCATTATTATGCCAATAAATTTCTGTGAATATTCAAATACTCAGTACTCAGTAGAATAGTGCACATGAATTCTTTGAGTGAGTGCTGACTGTTTTTAATGGTGTTCTGTGATGGAGCTTCATCCCATCCAGAATGAACCCAAAACTGTGTGCTGCCTGGGATGTGTGATATTAGGAGCATGCAGGGAACGCAGAGCGGTGTGTGTTAGTAGGGGCATTCCTGGAACAGACCCATCTTTAGGCGTTTCTTGAAGGTGGAGCGTGAATCTCATGAATGAACCACTAACTTCTCTGTCATTCTGGATCCTCCACGGCCATGACCTTCAGACTCACCTTCGCCGTTGGACTCCATGCGCGATGCCGTGTTCACAGTGTCCCCGAATAAACAGTATCGCGGCATTTTCAGGCCGACCACACCAGCGCACACGGGCCCTGTGCATGCAGGGAAAAAGCACAGGAGTCGGTCTCAGTCGGTCACCAGGAAACAAACATAGACTGCAAAACCTATTCAATAACCAAGTAATCAAAATCACAAGTATTTTGACAAAATACATTTTATAGCGATACACGATCCTATATCAAAAGGTGAGGAAATTGTGAATTCAATTCTCGCCCCTAACTGTGTGAGTGGAGTTTGCCCACCCTCCCCGGATTAGGTGGGGGTCTCTGGTTTCCCTGCCTACGTATCCTGCGATGGTCTGGCATCCTATCCCCAGGAACCCAGCCCTGTGCCCTTTGCCTCCTGAGTCCACTTCCAAGTCCAATGTGACCCTGTCGTAGATCAGAAGTTGGAGGATTGATGGAGTTTGTATTATCCTAGTACAGTTATATGAGACAGAGCAGTGCATAGTACTGTAATGAATGCAGCAGAGAAGGACAAGCGGAATGAACACTTTCAAACTCAGGGAAATTAAAGCCCTCGGATTATTATTACAGACACCTCATGGTGTTTTTCAAAACTACCTGCAAGGATTTCAATCACAAACGGTTCCAGCTGAACAGAAGTCATATGATTAGTGGGAGCTGAACATATAATAGCTGCGGAACAAAAGCACCGCAGTACAAACATGAGATACAGAAATCTGGTCATGAGTATTTACATCTACAGATTTCTCTAAACCGCTATCTAATTAGGTCACAATGTTCCATGACTGATTCAGAGAACATCACGGTACATCGAGGGCAATCAGACATGCAAGGGAAGCGATTCTCCTGCACGGCCGTCCTCTGAGGCACGGGAGGACAGCACCAGAACCACGAGGAGTCGTCACAGTGTCACGTGATGAAAAATGTTGCAAGGGCTAACCCCACTCTCGGACCCCAACCTTTGCTCTCACACATGTGTGCCTTGAGTGGGAGCATACTGCGCTCATATTTGCACAAAGGTTTCATTTTTGGATATTAACACCCAATTTATCTGGCTTTTCAGGTCTGCCAAACCACTGTCTTTAATATGATAGTGTGACACTTCAGAAACGATCCAGGTTTTAAAAAAACAATTCAAGCTGAAAAAGAGGGCCAAGAGAGCAGCTACGTGAGGGCAGAAGCGTACCGGTATGGATCCCGATCCGCAAGCGCAGCTGGTCGTTGGGTCTGTGCCTGATCTTGAAGGTTTTCACCTGCTCAAGCAAAGCCAGCGACATGCTGGCGATCTCCCGGGCGTGGAGTTTACCGTTACGCACCGGCAGGCCTGACACCACCATATAGGCATCACCGATCGTCTCCACCTGGGGGAAAGGACTCAAAATGATAAGTAACACCACAGCGACCAATGACGTTCGAGATACCTGTGTCATCATGGGGAGATACCAATAACAAACGCTAGCTTACCTTATAGACATCAAAGTTATCAATGATGGCGTCAAAGCAGGTGTAAAGGTCATTGAGTAAGGTCACAACCTACAGGGAAGAAAACATTTTAAATAAAAACAAGTGAAAATATAATTACAGATACAAGTGACAGATACTATACATTTAATACCTAACAGGTCTGCAGTAATATGCAGAATATTCAGCTGCATAACATACATTTAACTGTTTATTACAGAATTCTGATATATAAAAATGTTGAATATCATACCTTGAAAACAAATCATAGGGTAGCTATAAAATATGCCCTTTTAGCCATTTAAGCAATTGTTATTGATGTCTCTTGGAATTATGGTATTTGACGGCACTTAAACTATTGTATTATACAGCACAACCGCACAGATACCATGTTAAAGGTTCTATTCCTTAGAACCAGCCTGTACATTATAGGTCAGTATCACTATATAGGTATAAGTAAATTATTAATCATTATTAGTTATTATCAATGTACCATTAATTAAAATGAATTGAAATATTCTCACATTCTAATGAATACTCTGCCCAGAGAGACATTATTCGAGATTCAGCAGAGAGAGAACAATCTCTGTGTTTTCTGAATCACATATTTGAATGGAAGCTGAATAATTAAGGACACTTCAGCTTTTGAATAAAAGAGACACAAGACATCTCTGATAACAGCATGTGGCTTAATGATTAATATCTATGTTTTGCCCAAGATCTGCTTACAGCATTCTCAAACAAGAAAAAAAATAGTTATTGGAAATAGGATGGATCATTAATGGCTATTCATATGTACTCTTAAGAGACTTGAAGAAAATACACAGTTACAGTTAATTTACTAAAAAATGATAGGTATAGATACATTGAAGTTGTATGGGATATAACAAGCATCATATATGAAACAGCAAAACACTACAAATCATAGTGAGAACATTTTATCATCTATTTGTTGATTGAAAGAAGGACTCTTTGTTAAATACATTTCAGCACCAAAGGTCCTTAGTCTCAGTGGTTGCTATGGAGCTGCATTTGTTGCTATGTAATGGTGAAACATGCGAACGAAATATCAAGAAGGCTTGTTGGCGAGTCTTCACCCACACGGGCTGTTAGTCACGGAAAGCTCGGGCTGAGATTCCCTGTCAGAATGACGGAAAGGTGCGGCGGTGCCATCGCGGTGTAGAGGATGTATCTCACGGCAGGAATCCGGCTGCATGCTGATATGCATGTCCCATATTTCTGAGCCACTTGTGGTTTCAATTTAGTTAAAGAGCATGAGCCATTTACAAGCCGAGCGTGCTGTCAAACACAGTGAACGCTCTTATCACACAGCACAGGACTCTCCAAAGAACCTCATCAGTTCATCTGTAATTAAGTATAATCAAAATAATGAAGATCGGGTCCGAACTCTGATAGCATACAGTGCATTATTAGAGCTCTAGCATGAGTCCCACCTTCCATTTCATTACTTTGATTGCACTGCACTGTCACTGAACTGAGCATGAAACATCCAGCGGGTAGAGTGTCTGAAGTCTTTTTCCTATAATCGTTATGTGCGACCATTCATGCTAAATTAGCTAGATTATGTGTGCTTGTTCTGAAATTCACTGCAGATAACTGGAGGGAAACTGTTAAAGATTACTGACGTTGGACAAATATCCGCCAGCGTGTTAGCTGTACCTGCAGGGGCGTGCTCTCGGCAGACAGTGACGTAAAGCCGACAATGTCGCTGAAGTATATGGTGACGCTGTCGAAAGCCTCCGCCTGGACCGTCTCGCCGCGCTTCAGCTGCTCTGCCACAGAGCTGCAGTATAGGACAGATGCAGGAAACGTCATGGCCATGGACCACCGAACTGGGGGTGGGGGGGGCACCCAGCCAACATCATTAACGGTGCAGTGATGAACAATCACAGGAAAATTGCTTACGAATAGTGTAATGCAAACTAATAAAACTTTATCAATCAAATCCAAAATTTTATCCATGTTTTAAAAACAAAACAGTCAAGTGGACATTCAGTCTCATACATCAAAAATATTTGTTTATCTTAACATATGAAAATGGTAAGCCACGTGGAAGAATGCAAAATATATCAACGAGGTACTGTATGAATCTGAATTAATTATAAATTAACTGAATAAACAGCTCTGAACGGCAAAAGCTAAGCCGCAATTAATTTCTCTTAAAATAGTTTACACAGATATCAAAATCACTGGCACTTTGAAAATCATTTTGTCGCCATAATAATTTAAACCTATTTCACTTGACGTAGTTAATAATTTGGGTTTTTAGAAAGGAACAGTTACTTCTCCTGAAGAGAACCTTGTGAGATACTTAAGGAGGAGATGGAAAAATAGATCATCAGGAGCCCAGAAGTTAAGTAGCCCGTGCTCAAGCCTTTCCACTTCCTCGGTGTAATTAGGCGTTCGAAACCTGCTATTATGCTTCTCCGCCATGCAATTACTGATGACACCGCTGCATCATTGCTCTCCACTTAAGCTCTGCTTCCCAAGAAATCATCTATCCACTAATAGCCCTGGAAATAAAGCCGTACTCACAAAACATACATTTTTCAATGCAAACGACTTAGGATATCTGACATGTGCTAACTAGTGGTGCACCGATGTAGAAATTTTGGCTGATACCGATAATCGATATATATTTTATTCTAATATTACCAACAACCAATGCTGACAACCAGCTAACCTGTGAGCTCCGCAGATCTGTAGTAAAACTGATGTCAGTGACCATCCTTCTTAAGATCCCATGAATGCTTGTAGCAGCCACAAGATACAATGCATCCAGAGAGATGTCAATGAAGTAATGCTGACATGGGAGACTGTAGTGAGATTCATAGTGCTGAAAGAGCTGACAAAATCCCTTGTCCTCCATTACAGAAAATGACTGATCATCCAGTGCAATCATCTCCATTATTTCGTTCTGATCTTTAGCTCTGGTGCTGCTAACTTTGAAGAGTGACTAGAAATATCGGCCAGGAAGACACATAACATCTGACTGGTGCCACTTTTCAACAAACTTCGCCTGATACCAATATGTTAATGGATATATCATGCATCTCTACCAATCACAGCATGGAAGCGCTTCTCTTACTGTGGTAGGATCTGGTAGAGCAGATTCTCGGCCTTCCTCTTCTCCTCCAGGTAGGCCTGCGTCCGCTCCTGCACGAGGTTCTCCAGGTTATTGGCATACTGTTCCATTCTGGATAGCAAGTTATTGAGAATGCTGGTGCTCCCCTCCCTGCAAGAATATCAGTGAGACACCTGTGAGGATCCCTCAAGGAGCGGATGACTAAAGGGAAGGCATCCTGTTTCGGCATCATTCCAAAGCGCGTGCACAGACGAAGGCCTTGCAGAAACCTGTAGGAGTCTTATAATACAGCTGCAGTACAATATAGTGTTTTGCATAAATTAAAATTCTATTCTTCCTCAATCTCACATGCATTTGACAGACATTATAAACAATGAGAAACAAAACTCTCTGCACAAAATACAGATATTTTATTCATCCCCGTGGGGAAACTGCCTTTGTGCCTGTCCCATCTTGCTCTCCATGAGATACACCTACAGGTGAGAGCAAAGCTTGAAGGCAACAGTGCAGGGCCAGCTGGCGTACAGCACCCATGTTGCTGCGGGTTAAGGGCCTCGCTTAAGGGCTTCACAGAAGCGTTGCATTTGCCAGCCCTGGGATTTGAACATGCAAACTTTCTGAACATGGGTACAGAGTCTGATCCTGTGGAACCACACACCACCCCCATACAGCCCTCCCGTCTGCTTGATCTAAAAGCCCCCTGGAGCCTGTTGTGAGCTGCTGTGGTGCGTCACGCAGTGGCACTCACTTGTTGAGCCTCGTGATGTACATCTTGATGTGGCTGAAGTCAGGACGTTCAGCTGGGTCCTCCGCCCAGCAGCCCTCCATGAGGATAGCCAGCTCCTCACAGTGGCAGCTTGTGTCCACAGTCGGCCGGAAGTATGGCTTCTGCCCGTTTCTCACCTTCTGTACGATCTCTGCATGGGGACAGGTAAAACCCCTAGGCAATTAACACCAACCATGCCCAACATTACACAGCGATTAACCCTGACCATGCCCAACATTACACAGGCAATTAACACCAGTGATTAACCCTGACCATGTCTGACATTACACAGGCAATTAACACCAGTGATTAACACTGATCATGTCTGACATTACACAGGCAATTAACACCAGTGATTAACACCGATCATGTCTGACATTACACAGGAAATTAACACCAGCATTCAACACCAATCATGTCTGACATTACACAGGCAATTAACACCAGTGATTAACCCCGACCATGTCTGACATTACACAGGAAATTAACACCTGCATTCAACACCAACCATGTCTGACATTACACAGGAAATTAACACCAGTGATTAACCCCGACCATGTATGACATTACACAGGAAATTAACACCAGCATTCAACACCAACCATGTCTGACATTATACAGGCAATTAACACCGATGATTAACACAAAACATGGAACGCTGGCCAAGCTGTTTTAGGCGTTATTTCCAATCTTACTGACTGCTAGAATGACAGCAGACAGTTAAAGGATTTTTGTAAAAACAATGCTTCAGGCACTTAATAAAAGATTATGCATTTTGGTACTACAGGGTTAGTGTAAGTAATAATAGTGCCATTACTTTTCTACAAAATCAGATTGACATGTATGACAGTGCTACCCAATGAAAATGGCTTCATACACACAGGGGAGTATTCCTTCAAAAACTCAGAACATATTACTAACACCAATACAGAGGCTGCAACTCAAATTCTTATCTACCTATTTGCTGTCTATCTGCTTATTTTTAATGGCATGAGAACAGTAGACATCTGTAACAGCAAACACAAGAGGATTACCTTTCGGGCTCAGATCCATGCCTTCTATGTAAAAGGGCCCGTTTCTGAGGGCTATTTCCTGTAGTATGATGCCAAAACTGTATACATCCCCTTTCTGGGTCCCCTGTGGGGGATGTCGGTCGTATATCAACAATTCTGGAGCAGTCCAAAGCTTTTCTATAGGGAAACATGTAAACAGTCATATACAGCTCAATATGAGGCAATTTAAGGAATTGGTAGCAAGTGATGAACTGATACTTACTTGCGTAGAGTATATGCGGGTCTTCGTTTTCACAACACGACCGAAAACTAGCTAACCCGTAGTCTGTGATTTTCAACACGAATCGGCTGTCGACCACACAGTTGGAGGACTTCAGATTTCCATGTACTCCAATATAGCTGTTGTGAAGGTAATTCATTCCCTGGAAGATGGCATGAGAGGCGTTTATGCTACAAAAACAGCAAACGGTCCGGTAGCAGTCATTTTACCAGAGAACTGACCTCGCTGTCAGCTCATGGAGACAACACATCTCACACATAAATAATGTTTTTTTTTTCTGAATGCTAGAATTTGGTGCAATAATGGAAACAAAAGCCTAGCAATGAACATTGACACATGCCCAAGAGGTGCTTTTTGGGCGACTTTCAAACCTACCTCTTACATGCACATTTAAATCTTCAAGGTTCTGCATGTTCTCTTGATAACGCTGCACTAACATCTTCGTTCACATAAAATCAAAATGTTTTTAAGCACCTCCTGCATTCTAGGTGCACAACACTCTCAGAACGCTATTTTAGAGACACTTTTAATGTCTTTTTTTAAATGTCACGTGGAGCACGGTCATTAATGCCGGGGATGACTGGTGAAATTCCCAAGAAGGGCTTTTCAGTGTAGTTAACCTTTAAGAAATTGCTGGACTCAACCTTAATTACTGCAGGGAAATTGCAGCTGTCTTTTAGGCTAATTAGGAAAAAACAGCTACAAGTAAATGCTCATGGGAAAAACACATGAAGCTTTATAAGGTTGTTCTGTATGGTGAACAGGTATCCTCTCTGTTTCACCTTTTCAGATTTTATAAATATACAGCTCTGGAAAAAATAAGAGACCACAGTACAATATTTTGTTTCCCTCATTTTTCAATTTATGGGTGTGCATTTGGGAATAATATATATTTTTCTACAAACTCTAGCCTGGCTCTTCCCTGCTTCTCATTAGTGAAGGGCTTCTTCCTGGCTTTATGGGACTTCAGTCCTGCTTCTAGGAGCCTGATACGAACTGTCCTAGCAGTGCACTTCACACCTGCACTTAACGTTTCTCATTCCTTTTGAAGGTCACTTGATGTCATCCTCCAATTCATGAGAAATAGTCGGACAGTCATCTCTGGCATTAGAAAGTCGATTCCGCCCTCTGCCTGGCTTGTTTCTCGTTGTTCCCTGTGTCTCCTGCTTCACCTTGTTCTTGTGTACTGCTGTCTTAGAAACTTTGAGCCTGGAAGCAGCCTGCCTCACAGTGTAGCCTTCTGCCAGCAGAATCAGCATTAAACTAGGATTTAACAATGCAAAAACATGGAGTGGACTCTTCATTCTTTCCAGAGCTGTACTGTATGTTTTTCCAAATAAATTTGGAATTTGTAAATTTCCTCCACAAGCTCTTAAGCACTTGCGAGTCTTCTGCATGGGCCTAAGACCCATCATAAGCCCTTTGGTATCACTGCGTCTCACAGTGGAAGCTGAATAAGCACTAGAAAGATCATGATGCCATACTAGAAGGCAAAAACACTGAAGATGCCTTGGCAATGTCCTAAATAACTTAGAAAGACTACAATTTTGAAGAAGCATAGTCCCACATACCTTTACTATATCATTGATTAATGAATATCGGAACATCCAGTCCAAATTAATGCTTTCATTCTCCAGAATGTCCTTAGAGTAAAGAAAACACAAACATTGTTTTCATTTTGTACATGTGGCAATATTCACACAAATACCAAATGTATACTAATAGCAATAGAAAATGATACTGAAAAACTAAAACCACAAATTGCTTTTACAAAAAATATCATTTTCCATTTTGATATCAAAATGCAACTAAAATGCAACAATATTAAACCCATCAGTCTGTAAATATCATCACACATGCATCCACTACACTACTGGGGGGGGGGGGACTTCCTTGTTTAAATAAGTCTCCTGCAATCTCAAAATTCTAATTCAGTATTGAAATGCAGAGTGAATCTAGATTAACTGTCATTTGTTTTTATTTCATTATCAGAAGAAGAACTCTTTAATCCACAAATTATTGTAAAAAAATATATTATCACTTGAGTCTGAATTGGCGTCAAGTATCATTCTTTGTAAAAGGCTCCTCACAAGAATTCTTAAGGTATCTGAAAACACTTCTTCATTTTAGAACCTTGGGCTGTAGTCTTCAGCATGATTATAAGCGATGGTCGCTTATGCAAAGTGACTTATTCTGCATTCTAAGGAACACTGTCGCTGTAGCATGTGGGTCAAATATCATTCGCTTTTTTACTCTACCCATTATAACCCATTTGTCAAAGGGTGCTTAAAAGCTCCAGTCCAATCCCAGGAACTGTGACATCCCAGGGAGTTACGGAAACACCTCGGAGATTAGATGTACAGAATAACATGTTTTTCTTTAAGGTGAAACTGCCAATTAACTAGCGATTAAGATGCATGTAAATTTCTAGAAAATGTATAAGTATGTAAATATGCAGACTCATAATATTTAACAAAGCAAGAATATAATAATCCCTGACAAAATCGCAGCATGTTTGTATCAGTCACAAACTGATGATGTAACAGTAATATAAAAGGTATCCCAGGCAATGTTAAAATGTAAGTGTTTACGGAAAAGCAGGAAGAAAGCGATATATCTGAGATGTGTGGCCACACCTGAAGACTCCCCCGGGGGCAGTATTCAGTCACGATACAGATGTTCGGGGGGTCGATGCAGGCCCCAATAAACCTGGTCAGGTGGTTAAACTGGACATCCCTCATCTGAAAACAAGAGAGTGACATGCTTAATTGGTAAAGCTGCACTTATAAAAATAATAGGAAATAAATATATTCTCATGGGTTACACTGTAAAAGTAATTGTGTTACGCTGTAAACAAATGAAGGACCCAAAAGACGTTTAAGTGACACAGTCCTGAGGTGACCATTAAATGTCAGAACATACCAGGGCTGAGCTTATTTAAGCAGTTGCTTTGGAAAAGATATGATGGAGGCCTTTGCTCACACCCCAAGATTATTCTTCGTATATGATTATGTTTTTGACAATTGCTCCTCGTGTAGCAGTTTTCTGTGTGACTGGCGAACCAGAGCAGAGTTCTGCATGGGGCTAATTTACTCTAATTACATTTAGTAGAAACAGTCCATATTTATTTGATTTTTATGAAACTATGTGGCCACAAAGGAAATGGTGATATTACGTTGCTATAAACCAGAAAACCATTAAAACACACTGACCATGCCAATCCTTATGTAAGCGAAAAGGCCCACTGTATTAGTTCCCAAAAATAGTGCTGTTACCAGGCAAAAGAGCCACAATTACTGATTTCTAATTTCATACGTATGTAACTCGCTCATCAAAATGTAAATTAAATTAGTTGTGTTCAATTAATGTGGCATCAAAACCAATATATATAAATGTTACTATATGCAAATAAGTACAGTTTACTCTTAAAGTACTCTTTTTCCCAGAAATTTCCTTTGATATCATCCATATCCCAAGTTCTTATATGTTTTTTTTTTTGGCAAATTAATCAGTGAAAAATGGTGAATGCAGAATAAAGCATAACATCGGCAATAACGGAGCAAACGAAACAGCTATTTACCAGTTTAAAACAATGGTTTAATTACGGTGTGGGACGTTCCATCTCCGTCTTGCCAGAATATGGTACCACAGCACATATTCAAGGTTCTCGACTTGTCTGGGGCCAAGTGCTGCCCACAGAGTTGTATGTTTTCATACGGAACCTAACTGATTACTTGCTACTGGAATGTCTCATTTCTTTTACACAAGGATTATTTAACCTGGAAGAGGACACGGTGTTTATAAGCTCGCTAACTTTAATATCGTGGCCATTTATCTTTTTCCAGCCAGATGTTTGGGGGGGGGGGGGGGGTGTTATTTGTCCATTGGCTACTCTTGTTACCTCCATCTGCTCGGGTGGACTTCGGCCTGACAGACAGATGGCTCCTTAAGCTAGCTACTAGACCAGCATCTAACACTCATAGAACAACCTCGAATCATCCATTTCACCATTTGCCCTGCCCGTCTTCAGAGGGGAAAACACCAACTGTGCATCAGAGTCACACACAGTAGCAGACAGACATTCGCCCGTAATGTGCACTTTTACAAGGTAAACGTTTAAAAAGCAGGTCACACTGAATGGACATATCTGTGAGTTATTTGCCGAGACACTCTGTATTATGCTTAATAAACCTCCCAACAAGCAGATTAATAAAAATGACTGTGGAAGTCAGAGTACTCAGGCGCTCCATACACTATTGTTTTCGAAACAGCCCCCTCCCCCAGTACACATTTCCTGTGTGTGTTTTACCACCAGGGCTGTGTGCCACACTGCAGTTGTCTTGTAAGACACTAACGGAGCCCCCTGCGCGACATTCACGCTGAAGCCGGCATGTGACATTCACACCGTGCGGGGACTCACGTGTTTCAGTTCGAACAGCACTTGTCTCGTCAGCTCGATCCTTTTCTTGTTAACGTGCTTGATGGCCACCAGGTTGCCCTGTGAAGAGGCACTTGTTAGCAACACATCTGCAGTGAAGCGGAAGAGAGGAATATTATTATCAAAAAAAGACCAGATGTGACGGGAAAGCCTCAGCGCTGGGAAAACGTGATACTTATGCACGTAAATGAAAGTCAGCTGGGTGTCACCTTGCTTAACATTGCAGTAAACAGACCGCTAGATCCCCCGCTCATGAGTTTGTGTTGCGGTTTAAATACAAAAAAAGGTCATTCTCAAACATTTGTTACAGCGCCAGCCTTTTCTTATAGGGATCGTTTTCATCGTGCACAGCATGTCCGCTAAATAACCACAAATATCAGAGGCACGTCTCTCGAGAGACAGAAAGTACTTCAAGGGATGTTTATACAGTTTCAGCGCAGCACTCACTGGCTCAAATCCTTCACATCCAAACTAAAATCTATTATTTAGTTTGATTAATCTAGGAAAAAAATACAATTTTTAAACACTGTACGCTGAGATTTACTTTTATTTACAGTATTTATCATGTGGTAGTACACCAAACATTGTCGGTAAACGTGGTGCAGATTTGACCTCTATTTTGGGGCTAAAGAACCTATTAAATAAATGACACATATCCAGCCCAAGGACTAATGCCAAGCAACTCCCTGGCCACAAATGAGAGATTACAGCTAATTTAATAATTGTATACTTTAATTTTAATAATTACAATTGTTATAAAAATTATGTTACGTTATTTGAGGGGAGACAAATAATGTAGTATTATACTATTACTTATATATTAATTAACCACAAATTAAGTGTTAGGTACAAACTGCTCTCATGTTTGTTCATCATTAATGAATAGTCATAAATATTTCATCTCAAGCAAGTACTATATTTGTTCCTATATCTGTTAATTATGTAAACATTTATAAACTACTGAAGCAACCACTGAAGGAAGCACTACTGTAGGAACAAATAATGAATAACACATGTAAAATACTGATCTCAGATTTCTTCATCGTTAATGAATTATGACGCATCATTTATTCCAAGCAGTTACTATATTTACTATATCTGTTAATTCAGTAAATCTTAGTGAACTACTGAAGGATCACGTCATGAATAACACAAGTGAAATACTGATGTCATGTTTGCTCATCATCAATGAATCGTGACACATGTTTTATCTCGAGTAGCAACTATATTTGTTTATAATTTGTTCATAGTTTGTGCTCCAGTAGTAACTGAGTTATTACTAAGTATTTGTGACCCTTCAAGCAAAGTGTTACCAATTATTTAATATTATATAATCTCATGTATAGTTAAACCCCAGTTCCGATGGTTAATACAGCCAGCACTGGATATTTCACCCAAATGCCAAAGGATTTCCTAGAGACATAGCTACAGTAGATGCAAAAATTCCTTTACCAACAACGATTCCTTTAACCTGAGGCACAACCCCCCTTAAATTTCTCATTCTAGGAATGTTTGCTCTGCAATGGGCTGGCGCCCCATCCTGGGATGTTCCCTGCCTTGTGCCTGTAGGAGGAGGCTCCTGATCCCCCTGCGGCCCTGAATAGGATAAGCGGCTACAGAAAGTGGATGGATTGATGGATGGAACGGTTGCCGAATGTTACAGTTAAGTTATGGAAACGTTCAAAGCGTCCAATTTTCCTGATGTTCCCAGAACGTTATCCCACTAATCCCTCGAAGACTAATAATATAAAAGCAAATGAAGCGCATGGTCAGGCAGTGAATAGTACTGTCGTTTTACACATCAGGGAGATCATGGGTCCAAGGCTGGATGGCTCATTGGCAGTATATACATATGGCGCTTTTATAAATTAATATTTTATTACCAAACAATAGCTTATTTTTCAACATTACTCATGATAAAGAGATGATTGAAGTGATAATGTTATCATGCTGACATTGATAGAACCTTTGAAATAACATTCCATTAATAGGCCTATTACAATAAGAAGGTTCTCTGCCAACTTTGGCTAAAGTTCTGGGAACGTTCCCTGTTAGCTGGGACTTGAGCAAGTCCAAGTGGCTGTTTATTTCATTTATGTGTTCAGTCACAGTATTAACTGAAAAGTGAAGTGGATGTGGGCCTTACAAGGAACAAGTGGGAAAGGGGGTACTTGGCGACGCAGAGCCACATCAATTAATGGAAAGGTGTCAAAATGCGACCGTTTTTATGATAAAATGCCGTGCTTAAATTACATTACATAATCAGGAATTGGTGATTAGGCTACATAGGCTATGTATGGTCAACAACAATGTCCATGCTAATGGTCCATAGGCCAGCTAAAAGCAATAGCCTACTTTAGTAGCCTAGGTTATTTTACAAAGTAGTGGAGAATAACGATTGGAAAGATCATCTCAACAAAACATGTAATGTCCAAATGACAACATGTGCTGAACAATTCACTGGCCTGTTGACTTGTATATTTTCTTATTTATTATGCATTACAAAAATATTAACATTAACATCTAGGTATAATGCAGGCCTGTATTTGTTCTTTGGCGAGATACTTCTCTAATTAAAATTTTAAATCACAAGTAAAATGCATTTCATATCAGAGGGAACAACCATAATGCCCGTAACTGCGGAGAGCCCGCGGCTCGCGATGCCCCCGAACCGCCGCTGCACCGGCGCGGCCAGCTCGCCTACTCCCTGCCTTTGTGCATGCGAGTGTGGGCGGACAGCAGCGAGGACGAGCCGGAAAAGTCAGCATCCAACCTTACCTTAAAATAGCCTGTTTTTGCAAACAGCTGATGCTTTCCATGAGCAGTTATCAGCGAGCCGTAACTGGATCCGCGCTGAAATGAGTGAGGGAGAGCAGATTAAGGGGACCACATCTACTCATAGTGTGCAGTGCAAAGAAGTGCAGCACTTTACTTTTGTGCTTAAATAAAAATGATTTAATGGGGAAGTGTGTGCTTGTAACTTGTAAGACAACTTGTAAGAATGTATAAAATCTATAGATAGATAGATAGATATAGACAGACATTACTAATCGCAAAGGCAAATTCGGTTTCACACAGCAGAATAAGGACACAAAGTGCACAGATTCAACCACATCCACAAAATGCAAGACAATGTGCAGGCAGTACACGCTGCCATGGTTTCTTTAGAGAGTGGGGTGTATATCTGTACATGTGGTTATGCATAGTTAGGCAGAGTGTCATGGGTGATAGTGTCCATGTTTAAATGAGTTATGACTGGGGCGAGGCCTCGCACGTCGGGAGGAGGCACTGTAGTGTAAATCAAGGTCACACTAGGCCATATTAATTTCCACAATCCAGGACACAATCAGATCAACTTTTCTAAGGGGGAGTATTTTACTTTTTTGGGGGGGAGTAAGATATTTGGATGGTTCTCTCTTACACAGATGTTGCTTGTGTGTGTGAACCTTTAAAGTCACACTGCGGGAAGTTGCTGTTCGTTCTTCCGTTTTTGTTTTTAATGGTGCATAAAAAGCCATAGTTAATGGCACTGTAATGAAAGTTTTATGAGTTGCGGAGCACATGCGCCACTGTAAATGCTTCAAGATATTCCATGAATGCTCCATCTCACATTACCCATACCGTCATGTCCTTGCGTATGCAAAACAAAAAAATCTAAAATAACAAAATGTGTAAAGGCATTTGCAAAACAAAACTATGGCACAACATTACCATAAATGCCGAACAGCACAGACATTGCCATGGAAACTTGGGATGGCAGACGCACTATATATGGACCACATCATCTCGCAATGTGGTTAATATTTTAACACTGTAGTTCACATAGTAACGGCTGACAAGCATATATAATGATTCATTTTGTTAAATCATAAAATCTTAAATTTAGTTTATCGTAACGTCCTGTGATGTACAAATTTCTTGCTAACTTATGCCTGTCCTTATAATCAAGTGCCTTCCAAAGCAATAATGTCATTTATGTGAGGGACAGGGAGAGACATGGCTGTCACCACTATCAACCAAAAGCCCATAGGATCCAGCAGTGGTACTGCACCCTGGCTCACTTAGACCATCCCCGGTGCCAATTACTCTTCCTGGCCATGAAGCCTGCTGTCACAAGGTGGAGGACCACAGTACAGCAGTTCAGGAAGCTGAAGGCAATCTCACAACGAGATGGGAGTCAAAGCAAGACCAATGAAATGTTTGTGTGCTACTCTAATGAATGCGGGCCAGCAAAATAACATTTAATGACTTGCCACTTAATATGGAAAACATTTAAAATGTAATGAACGAGTGTAGTATATATATACATTTTTAGTTTTACATTGACTGTAGCCTAAAGACCTATGGGATGACAGTGGCATGCTTCCATGGTTATGGCACCTATTTAAATGTTTGTTTATGGAGAGTTATAACAAGGAAGACAAATCTTTAAGATAGTAAAATGAGACAGTACCGTTTAAACAGGACCATTAACAGAAAGCCATTGTTTAAATAATGTTATAGAACATAAAGATGTAGCCACTGTGGGCTTCATATAATGGTCGATTGAGAATTCTTGTGTTACAGAATATAAGTACCGCAGTTTAAGCATTTTAATTAAACAGATTAGTAATATTATTATGGACATAATTCCTGCTGGATATGCTGAATGTACTTTACATTTAAGCTTATATACATAATCACCGCTTTGTTAATTATACAATAATAAAGGCCTAATGTAAAAGAAAAAAAACCTTAAGAGTGTTAAAATTCATTTAAAATAATTTCACATTTAAACCCATTTTTATAAAACCAATAAAGTTGAAAATGAATTGTAACGAAATATATCTCACCCCAAAGGAGATGAAACGGTTCCGTTTCCCGTTTTAATACTGATGTTACTATAAGACTATAAGTTCTATGGGTAGGAGGTTGGTGGTGTGTTGTAATGGAATCTACGTACTGGTTTTATTGAAATAAGAGCTATATTCGCAGGTCGGGGGGGGGAATGGTTGTTCATAAGAGCATGAAAAAGAGCCAAAACACTGTGCATATTTGTGAAGGGCTCCTTATCAGCTTTCCATCCAATTCCACTGAACTAGCAGTTCAGGTCATCGCAGGTTGCCCATTGATTGCTTGTGTGGCCGCGTGCGTGTGTCCGTGCGCGTATTTGCTTGGTCATCTGCACGCGTGTGCCTGTGTCTGTGTTCCCTCTACAGATGCCTGGCACCCTGGCTTTATTTTACAAGCTTTTCGTTCTGCCCCGTGACACCAAAATCATTTTTTTTACATTGCATATGTTTACATTTAACGCAAGATACCTTAAAAAATTTAGTTTCTGATGTCTTTCGTCACTTTGCCACTATTCATAAAAGCTCTTTTTCCCGCTATATGCACAATTAGCTAGCAGTCCTAACCTTCATAATGACAGTCTTGCATTGATAACAATACCAAATTCAAATGTATGTCATTTATATAATACAGAACAACGGTGCTTCTGGGAGGTCTACATTTCAGATGCCAGCTACAGGCCATGTGGCGACGTTTTGACTATGGTGTGCCATTGTGTGGAGTTACAAAACAATGCATACACGTTTTCAAGACGTAGCATTTTATTAATAGCTTCCGTGCTCATGTTGAAGGTAGATTACAGCATAAGCCATCAAACACGAAAGAGAAAGCGTCAACCGCGTAAGTATTCAGACCCAACAAGCCAAAATTCTGTGAAAACTGTTACACCCGCAAGCCCCCACCAACTTTTCTCACTGGCTTAGTGCAGTCTTTGCCCTTTCTTCTGGCAGTTCTGCTCCAGACCGGTTTGTTTGGTATTAACTATGCTTTCACATGGACCTTAGATGTGAAGCTAGGACGAGTCAAGGCTGTTGCTGCTCAAGGGAGGTCAGTCCTTGTTCTTAAGCCTCTCTGGTGCAGCTTTGGCCTCACACTCTGACTAACTGCCTTGTTCAAAAGTAGATTTCCACTAATACATGCCTTTATGACCCTCTTATTCAAATCAGGCCCTACATTCCAAATCCAGGCCTTGTTTTCAGTTCTCCCAGGCAGTTAGTTTAATAATTACTGATTCTGATTGGCCAGAGGCTTCACACCTGGTTCCCAAGTAAAGGAAGCCTGGAAAATCAGCAGGACTCAGCCCTTGAGGACCGTGATTTGAATGGCCCTGCTCTGTGGTGCTCGGCCCTACTTGTCTTCGCTCGTTACAAGCTTTACAGAAATTGCTGGAAGGCGACCCATGCTTGACTAGGGTAAACACCACTGCTGGATCTGAATGTATGGCATCTACACAAATTCGGGCACATTTTTGACCACAACCGCACTACATGAGTTTTTTTCCCGGTTTCGTTGGGGGAAAGCTGATATGGTTTGGAGATAGCTTAGATACCGGCCTTTACAGATGAGTTCCTTAATGCCTTCCTGCTACAGCAAGACATTTGTGAAGCTCTCTCCATATTGACAGATGCTTTTTCTCCTCTTCTTCTCCATTTCTTTTTCTCCCAAAGCTGGCCTCACAGAAATATCCCAGAGGAGTGTCCTCCTTGCCGGGCTCCTTAATTTATACGAACAGTGTAATATCTCTGTGACTCACTCTACCTTGAACTTGAGCTCAAATAGATTCCTTGATGGGCATTTTTCAATCACGAACATGCATTGAAAGCTTTTTGCGCTCCACCGTTTGAGTTTTGCCTTCACTTAACCAGAAGCTTTAGAGATTTCATGATTTCCTCCTGATTTTAACTTCTTACATCCGTAGAAATACTGAGTGCAAAGGCAAAGAATGCTCAGTCTTTTTGACTGTGAGAAATCGATTTCCATAGAAATGCTAGGGCTGCTATCCGTCCCGTATAAAAAACAGGATGCAGCAGTTTGTTTTACAATACGGGACGATCCACCTAAAATATACTGCCCATCAAAATGAGTTTCACATTTCCATTAATACCCTATTACCCACTGTGAAGGTATGCAGAAAGTTAAGGACTTAGTAAACATCAATGGCTCCTTTCAAAGTGATTTAAAACAGAAAAATGTGCAAATTGTGCAAGGGTCTGAATACTTTAACAGACACTGAATAATCTATCATTTGTAAAGTGCAAGAGAAAGAATCTGGACAATAATTACTACAGAAGAAATTAACATGTTCAGTGTCAAGTTACGGTCTATATGAGAAAGGAATTCCTTGCTTCGGTTGCTAAGTGTTGCTAGGTGCCTTCTGTGTATGAGAGAGTGCATGCGTGGGCGTGTGTGAGCGCCTGTCTCCGAATAAGTAAAGACACTCTGAGTGTCTGTCTGTCTGTCTGTGTATAGTCCCTCATGGTGCGACCTGGCTCCCTAACTCGCCTTTGGAAGCTACTGTTTCTGCTTTGTGCCCCGTGCTTCCGGAACATGCTCTGGCTTGCAATGACTCCATGCTGGATTTAATGTTTTCAGAATAAAGGGACTGGGAAAAAAAAACGAAAAAAAAAAAAAAAAACTAAGCAAAACTGGAATGATGATGGGTTTATGTGTGCAGAAATGTACTGCACTGTTGTTGATATGTGGGGATTTTATACAAACATATGCCTTTGAACAGAAAAGAGGGCGGAGCTGAAGCATCATATGACACAAAGCATGTGGGCTTTGAGAAGTGTAGTTATCTCCAGGGTTCAGGGCCAGGCCTGCGTTTATTTTTACAATCAAGGAAGAATGTGTCTTCCACCACAAACTGAATTAATGCCGACCCGCCTTAAATTAAGCATCTGGACGACTGTCAGGAATGTCTAAACTAGGGAAAAAAACTGACATCTTTTCGGGGCCAGAATACATCAGAGTACATGTGCGAATGTGTGTCCATTTTTTATGCACGTTAGCAAGAAGGTGTAAAGGAACAATAGATGAATTGTATGAAATTTTCAAACTAACACATTAAAACAAAACAAAACAAAACAAGCCCCGGCAAAATTAAGGGAGTTACTCATAAACAGAAAAATCTCATTTAGCTAACTGTGTTTATTGTGCTGTTTCTTTAACCCAAGAAATGTTGGTTAGATATCCATCAAACTGGACATGACAAGGTTAACCCAAAAATACTGAAGCATTTTAATACTTGTATATTACATATTTATATGGAGTTACAGAATATCCGTTGTGCCTACTAAACTTCACATCCATCTTTCTCCTCAATAAGTTGTTCAGCTCTGTTCTGGTCCTTTTGAGTTAGAACTTCTTTAGGACAGAGAATTTCCCACGGCCCTCAAAATCCCTGCAAAGAATTGTTAGTTTTGCCTGAGTTTCGTTGCCATTTCTACAAAACAGCTGAAACAAAAATAACGAAGAAGATAGCCAAGTAAGCAGCTCCGGAACTAAAGGTACAAAGCTTGTTAACTTTGTAAATAATGAGCAATTCAGTGCCTGCTCGTCGCTAGTTTATTTCTTATAGCTCAGATTATCTCAATTATCTCCCAGAATTAGGAAGTGTCACTGAATCAGTCATCTCGTCTTTTTTGACCACCCCACCATTTCTGGGGATCAGTCATGCACATTGTCATCTGTGTGGATTATCAGCGGGCAGAGCTGAGGACAGCCGAGGGTCCTACCTGTGAGAGAGTGAGACGGCTTCCCACACGCTTGTGGTATTTGTTGGGGCTTTCAAACTGGAGGTCCTCCCACCTGATTCTCCATAGCATGCCGGCCAGCTCTTTCTCCAGCTTCAGTTTTCTTCACAAACAAGAGGAAAAAAGAGATTTGTTCTAACGCTAGACTGGCATCCTGTCTGGGGGGGGGGGGGGGGGGGGGGGGGGGGGGGGGGGGGGGGGGGGGGGGGGGGGGGGGGGGGGGGGGGGGG
>JAODLD010000124.1:2415977-2434695 GCA_026781065.1 Mormyrops boulengeri
GCGTACTCCTCAGGTTGTTAATGACAGTGTGCAGGGGGTGCCTGTCATTTTCCATAATGGCCAGCAGTTTGTTCAGCTGTGTGAAGCTGTTCAGCTGTGGAAGGTGTAGCGATGTAGGGCAGGTTCACTGGGATGGAGTTCTGCCGACTGGGCAGGCCAGGTAATTAGTTTGTGTCCTTCACCTTCCGCCGTCGCCTGATGGGTCTTGCACAATCTTGCCGAAGAACGAGAGCAGCAGTCCAAGCGGCTATAGTCTGGAGGCAGTGGCGTGCCTTTTGAGGCCCGTGATGCTGAGATAGGCCTATCGCCCGAGATGCCGTCAGATTGCCGTCGTGGTTTCAGTAGATTGGCAGCTTTCTCACTAGCGGGCAGCCCCCCACACACCGGGCCTGATCCTGCCGTGCCACTCATGCAGTACTGACGTGCTCATCCTCTCCATCTTGCAGATGTTTGGTGCTGGTTCCATGTTAATTACTCTAATTTGTTTGAATAAGTGTACAGATAATAAATCATAGATAATTATGGCTTCAGACGGGTACCCAAACTTAAGTTAACTCCCTACTTCGTGACTGGTACTGTGTGCTTGTATGTATGAGTGTACTATATGCTGGGGCATTCCTTTGGGTTGAGCGGGGGGCAGGGTTGAGATCTCCACCCATTTAAGGGGGTCCAGGGGGTTGTATTGGCTGGTTTTCATTATTGAGGGGATTACAACCCCCCACCCCCCCTTATAATTTACACCCATGACTGTATGTGTAGAAATATGTATATATGTGTAATTTTAACCACAATGAACTCACGCCCTGCCTTCATGACCCAGTTGGCCCCACATCCTGTACTGGGCGACGCTGGTCTTTCGGCCCAGTTGTGGCACTTTAGTGTGTACCTGTCCTGCCCCCCCTCTTTCCACATACAGTGGAATCCGCTTATAGTGATCACATCTGTCTGGGTGAAATTCATCAGTATAAGTGGATGATCTTTAACATTTTTTTTCTTCTTCTTTGTCTCAGGCAGATTACCATCTAATTGACATTTGTATATTTATTACATGCATATAAGGTATAAAACGGACAGCGTCGCTATTTACTGAAATTTATTGACTCTTAAAATACAGTATAGATGTTTCAACGATGCCCTGCTGTGTGTTGGCAGCTGCCCAGGGTTGGTTCTCACCTGCGCCCATTGTTCCCGGGATAGGCTCCGGTCCCCCCCGTGACCCCAGTTGGGATTAAGCGGTTTCAGAAAATGTATGTATGGATGGATGTTTCAACGATTTTCAAATGATGGTATTCTACAGATGAAATGACTGAATTGTGTATAATTCAAATACGCTGTAATACAGCACTGTACATTGCACTATACAAAAAAATACAGCTTATTGTAGTTACTCTTTCTATCTCGTCGGCTTGTTTTTGGCAGTTTATCATAAGCTTTCTGTCTATATTTGTCATTGACAGAACATAACTTTCTTTTTTCTGTCAGGTTTTTTGTGCACGCAGCCTCAGGTAGCTAGGCAGAAGCAGACAGGTTACCACACGGTAAAATACGATGATCAAAGCAAAATAAAAAAAAGAAAATGAATTACCATTGTTTTACTTTTCTTCTTATGTTGTCATGTATAAAAAAAACCCCAAAATAAACATTGTAAGTGGACTACTTGATTATTCTAAGTGAATTATTCATACGGTATTTGTACAGGAATGATTCTGTCCCAAGATTTTTGATCGCTATAAGTGGTTGATCGCTATAAGTGGTTTCCACTGCATGTATGGAAACATGTATGTATATATTTGTGAAGACTTTTTTTTTTTTTTTAATGCATGCACAGGAGTGCAGTTTCCACCCCCTTAAGGGTTGAGGAACTTTTTTTTTTTTTCCAGTGTGAGCATGGGAGCATGTGCCCACTGACCAAGGCAGGCACCAGTGCTGAGATTGCTCTGCAGTGCTGTTTTGTTACTGTTTCACTTGTCTATTTAGACGGGTGTTCTATGTGACATTTGGACATGTTGTTCTTATAACATCTCCATCATGTCTTGCCTTCATGTTTTCACACCGTTACTGCTGTGGTTGGTGGTGACACTCCACCTTTATTCTTGTAGGTCCCCTGACCAAGACTGCGCTCTGGGCTCCTTTCATTCTTGTCGTAACTCCTTGAGCTCTTCACACACCACACATAGCTTTAGGGGAAAGGTACTGTTGCTGAGAGAGCAGTTATATTGGACCCTAGAATAGCACACAGTAGAATTAAAGCTTAGACGAACGTTGTGATCTCTGTGAACGGCAGAGCAGGCACTCTGTGGTCTTATTGCAAGCTAAATGGGCTGGGTGAATTTGATAATCATCTTGATAAAAATTGGTGTCGTGAATACTTTATAGGTTATTGCAGTGTTAATCTAATGCTTTTTTTTGATTGTTGGTCTGCCATGCAGCAGTGGGAGCTTTTGTGATCATCTTTGTTTCCTGTTCTGAACTTCTGAGGGTGTTTCGGAGCCCTGTGTGAAACATGTTGCAGATACTTGATAAGATAAGAATCTTTCTTGTCGATGCATGTAGAGCAGTGGGATATCTGAGAGGTACAAACTGCATAGCGAATTATAACTGGATCCACGGTATCCTGGGGCATATTGATGTGAGGTAGGTATATCAATTTTAAAGAACATGATTTGTTTTTCGATTTAATTGATTATTTTGATAACCTAAATTCAAAGCTTTTTTAACTTCACTGAAAAAATTCACAAAATATTACCATGGGAGCTTAATTATACACTATTTATGGAATACAAAGTAGAATCTCGGAACATTAATTGTTATTGTTATTATGAAACAGGGAGAACAGGCCCGTGTAAATTGTCAAAAGACCAACTACTGAACTGTACTTAAAAAAAAAAATAAACACATTAAAAGAAGCACTCCCTAGTTAGAGGGGGGAGTTTGCCGGTGCGGATGAGCAGAAGGATGTTACATTTGTTTTTCATCCTGTAGAAAACGAAGGATAGATCTGCGGGCCAGATTTAATAAAGAGTTATAAATGTTGCGGCCAGTTCTTTGGCTGCTGTTAGTTTTGTGTACACAAAAGAGAGGCATTTCCCATAAGCATGGTAGCGCAAATATTATCTTAACCATTAGGTAGCACAAAGGTCATCAGGTAGCGCTTCCTTTATGAATACTGTATTAATGAAACTTCCCCTCCCATTCTACCCTTCTGGAATTTGTGTGCTTCTGCTGCTACTCTGTGTGTCTGCCTGTAGTGTGAGAGTGCCCAACCTGGAAGTAGGAGTGTCTCTATATTTCCATTGCCTCCAACGATCAATTCTGACATTACAGATTGACGCAGTTGAATCGCTACCTTTATAATCGATTTATCACGATCCATGTATGCCGCTTTGGATAAAGTGCAGTAGGGCAGTTGTAGAATTGATGTTAACTTAGTATGATTGTCGTCTTTCTAACCTCAGTGCAGGACATGCTGCCCTGAAGCCTCCACCTGACGACCCCGTGAAGATCGCGTGCCTTTGAGTGAAGATGGGATTTGGGAGAGACCTGCGCAGCTGCCATGATGGCCTGGTCAAGCTTCAGGACTGGGAGCTGAAGCTGCTGGAGATGGTGAAGCGCTTCATGACGCTGAGGGTGAAGAGCGACAAGGAGTACGCCTCGCTGCTGCTCAACATCAGCCAGCATGTGGACCGGCACGACGGCGCCAGCCAGGCCGACTACATCAGCACCGTTTCCAAGGTGACCTGCAGGGGACGATAAGCAGCTACTGAGTCACATGGGGAGTTGGGGTCAAATGCTAATTCTGCTAGCATTTAATGCGAACATAAGACTGCAATTCTCAGTCATGCTAGTAGAAATTGGCACATGGAAAATCATCATGTATACCGTGTGAAAGATAAATAAGCATTTCTCTGGTCTTACGTCACTGTCACTCTCCAAAACTGGCACTGCTTTTACTGCACCAGTGGAAAAGCGAAGCGAGCTGGAACCGTGCTGTAACTAGCCTCTCTTTGTGGGAGGGATCGGATACGGTACGACTCGGTTCCTGTATGCCAGTGGAAAAGCGCCAAAAGTTAGGTTATGCCCATAGAAATGAATGGAGATCTATAGAAACCTAATCTGTGTGTGTGTGTGTGTGTGTGTGTGTGTGTGTGTGTGTGTGTGCGAGTGCGTGAAGTTTGTATGCTCTCCCCTTATTACTGGGGTTCCCTCAAGCAGTCCAAAGATACAAAGGTAGCATCTCTCTATTACCTCTAGTGTATGTGTGTATATCCCCTGTGGTAGCCCACCCTGCCATCCACCCTAGTGGTAGCCCAGCCCTTTACTTCCTGCAGTAGGCTCCAGGCCCTCCTGTAACCCTGAACAGAATGAGCGGTTGGAAGATAAATGGTAAAGTCAGAGTTCAGAAATACGGAGTTTACATGATCACTCTGTCAGATACAGCAGAGTAGGTTCTAACCCCAATATATCTCACACCTCCCTCTCTTACTCACATGCACGTTTAGCTGTGGGACCGGCTTTATTGTCTTCTTAAATGTAGTCTTAAAATAGTTGAAAATGTTGGGTGGTTTATTTCACGGCCGTGGGGTTTGGTTAGTGTGTTATGTGCATGGATTCGTTGGCGCCCGTTCGGCCCCTGTGAACCCCTGTGGCGCGTGAGGCGTTGGTGTAAAATGCTGACATTATCACTGGCAAATACTGCAGCCTTACAGCTGTGTTATTCTTTGTGATATTAAATGGGCCAGTTTCTGTCTGGAATATATGTGACGAAAATGCCGTGGGGTTTGCGATGGCCAACAGCATATTGAAATCCAGCAGTGTTGGGGCTTCTGCCAACCTCATCGTTAAAGCTCTCGATCATCTTCACACTGCTTTTTCTGGTGAAGGTAGCAGAGGCAGAATGTAAAACACACCACACCAGACCTCCCGTACTGAGACCACAGACACTAGCTCCTTCTTGGACGTTCCCTGATGTTCTCAAAGCCAGCTGGGAGATGTAGTTCCTCCGGCGTGTCCTACGCCAACACCCAACAGAAACGGCGTTAATTCAGTAGAAAGCTACAGACTCGGCTCACAAAGCCGTGATTCTGGGTTCTGGCTTTTGGTGCACGAAGTTCCTGGCGGTCTGGCCTGCATCCTCGCGAGTGTATGATTCACATCGCGCGAAACCGAAAGCGGCGGCGAGCGTCTCATCGTTTTTTTTAATCAGTCAAGTTAAGCCTATTTAGCATTGGTAGCCTAATTACTGTATGTGGAGGAGGGGGTGCGTGATGTTTTTGCTTCTGATTATTCCTGTAAGCTCATATATATGACAAAGCAGCGTTGTATTACGACATAAGCTTTATGCAAATAGCAATTGTTATAACAGGCACAAAAACGTCATGCAAATGTACCCCACTACCGTCAGATGACCTTCTTTGCTTTAATCTTGAGACTGTCTTCTCACTAAAGACAGCAAATGTGGTGGACTCTCTGTAGGGACACCGAGAACACGATGGTCCCTTTTCAATTTAAAACCGTCTTTATGATAGAGTGATTAAGCTTAATTAAAGGCCTGCGGGTACTTTGTCCATCATGCAACTTTTGGTGCCACAGCATGGGATTAGCCTCCAGTCTGGTAGAACATCCAACCTGCAGCACAAGTACTGTCTGTGAAGCATCAGTGTTGCCTTCATTCTTCCTGAATGCTCAGAAGCAGCGAGAATGCAGACAGATGCTTCTTGGCCTCTGTAATCCCAGCAATTTCCACTTTAGCAGTGTTTCGCCGTTCGCGTTGAGAAATTGGATGCTCCCGCTGACACTCGATACCCAAGCATCTGCATGATTTTGTGTAGAAGCTATAGAAATGGTAAGGAGAAAAGTGCTCCTGAAATCGGGTTTGATCCGAAAGAGTTTGCCGGAAGAAACATGAACCACAAAGTCCATGGTCTCCTAGGGGCTTTGTTAAAGCACGTGTGGCGAGTGAAGGCGATGGCCTGTAAACGTCTGCAGATGGACCGATGTTTCCTCCTTAATCTGCTGCAGTCCTGGGCTCACATGGTGCAGCAGACGGAGCAGCTGAGCAGGATCATGAAGTCGCATGCTGAGGAGCTGAACTCTGGACCCCTGCACCGGCTCACGCTGATGATCAAGGACAAGCAGCAGGTGAAGAAGAGCTACCAGAGCATCCACCAGCAGATCGAGGCCGAGATGACCAAGGTACGTTCCAATGTACGCTGGGCTCTGACTGAACGACATGTGTTCCCAACACAAGTCCAAACATAGGCAGTTAGGCAAAATGGAGTCACTAAGTTGGCTATAATGTGTGAATGTGTGTGCATGTGTGTGTATGTTTTTGGGGTGTGGGTGTATGTGTCCTACGATGGACTGGCATCCTGTCTAGGGTGTCCCGAGCCTTGTGCCCTGTCCCGCCTGGAACAGGTATATGAATATGTGTGAGAATATGCTAATTAGACAGGCTATGGAGTAACTGATCGCATAACTTCGACATCCTAAATGACTGTGTGCCTGAAGTGTGTGTGAGTACAACTGGCATTTCTGTTCCCCACGAATAAATGACTGTAACTGTTCTTGGTGTGCTCTTTCTTCACAGGTTACAAAGAACGACCTGGAGAAGTTGAAAAGCATCTACAGGCAGTTAACAAAGGACGCCAACTGTGCCAAAGAGAAATACAAAGAGGCCATTCTGAAAGGTGGGGGCTGCGGATGCCCGCATGTCAGCCCCAAGAGCGTTTCTGTCACCCTCCGGAGCATCTGCTCCGCACAGAAAGCGTTTACGGCGTGTCTCGTTAGCGCAGGGGGATCACATGCTTGTCTCAGAGTGACACTGAGTTATGGGTGGTTTTCATTGGTGATCAGTATTGTTAAAAAAGTTTTTTTTGGCTTTATATCCAATATATGTACAGGAAACTTTCGACTTATGTACAAGCAAGATTTTGCATAAAATATATGCAAGAAATATCTGAGACGCGCGGTTTAAGGCGGCACCAGTGCAAAGGTGACATTATGAAAATATCTTTAGTAATTATTACTAGCCTGTTTACTAGTATATTTGCGTATGTATTTTTTGCTATATTGTTCCCTTAAATATGATTTGGGCGGTAAATCTGACTTGCGTAAAATTTGACTTGCGTAAGGGTTTGTGGAACAGATTGCTTCTGTCGGTCAAGAGCTGCCTGTACACAGCAGTTCAGATGTGTTTAGTTATCTGTATCATCTTGCTGGAATAGCACTGGCTGCTAGTCAGATTGAGTTGACCTGGTAAAGTAACTGTAGGTCAGTTTAGTGTCTCTATTATGATCACTGCTCTCTGTTACTCCAAAATGATCAGAGGAATATCTGAAAACATCAGGTAAGTTCTCTCTCTCGCCTCTGATCATCTCCTTTGATTATTTAGTTTTTTCTGTTCTTTTTTTTTTTTTGCTGAATTTGGCGTGCATGACCTGTTATGCTTATACGGTCGCAGCGTGTTGTCTGTCTGCCTGCCTGTCTGTCTGTCTGCCTGTCTGTGTGTCACGTCACCTCAATGTTTCTGACCCGTATGAAAGGGATTCGCACCTGTGTGCTCAGGAAATGACCAGAACTGGTCTTTAAACTGAGCTAATTAAACACTGTTTTACAAAGACTGATTATTTTAGAACATGACAGCGACTAAACGATGATAAATCAAAAGTAACTGTTCAATATGTAAAACTGGTGGGGATTTGAAATCTAATTGAAGATTGTCCTATGCAAGGATCTGCATGTTCCCAGTAGAAATAGTACATGTTTCATGTGTAGTATTTTTCATTTGGACTTGTGAAGCTAAATGCTTTATAATCATTATAACCATGATTCAAGATTTTAGTAAGCTTTTTATTTTCTTTTTTTTTAAGAATGTTTGCATGTTTGTACAGCATAATCTGCATGTTTCTGAACCTTGATGCATCTACATCTGTGTCTGGCGGCCGTTGACCTTTCAGTTCGTCTGTGATAAGGACCCGAAACACCTAGCCAACCGTTTTCCCAAAGAGAGGACTGGCTGACTGAGCTGAGGGTTGGAAAGACAAAACCTTAGATAGAGATGTTAACTAGTGACAAGGCATTACAGGCATCTCTGTGGTCAGGGAAGTGAATGTATGACTCAGGGGAATGTGGTTTTTAGGAATGTAGTCTAGCTGTGTTCCCCAGATGCAGGCCTCACCAACATGAATGGGTATGAAGGCTCAGACAGTCACCTCAGCCCAGAGGAGGAGCTGAGCTCACAACCTTTAAGGAATGCTGCTCCTTTAGGGATCAGCATTCTGATTTATGTAGCCCTTCAGGGCCTTAAGACAGAATTCGGCCCTCATTTATCAAAGTCATCCGTTGCCGATTGATCCTCTCAGTCCACCATTACCGCTGGCGTTCGTGTGGCGCGACTGCCGTATTTTTCAAAAAACATGCTGTCGTCTTTGTTCCCTTTGCCCTCCTGGGACCTGTGAGAATTGGAAAATATTTCCCCCTGCCAAACTCCCATTGTCAGGCTGTTTTTATTGTGCGGGGAGTAAAACCCCCCCCTCGGCATTTGGATGTTTAGCTCCTGAGCGTGAACAATCCGTCAGCCCTCCCGGAGGTGCGAGCGCGTGCCTCCCCCAGGAGCACAATAGGGAGCTGTTCCTCTCATTTACACACCGAGGCGGGTTTTTGCCGTGCCGAACGACAGTGGCTCACGCTGCAGGTCACAGACACGCTCTGTGCCAAAATAAACCTCCAGTATGATCAGCTTTGTTTACAGAAGATCCGCGCCGATGAATGAGCCAGACATTACGAGTCGATGAATATTACATTATAGCTGATATGACATGTTGGCACAATGTTGAAATGTAACGTGACAGTAATGCGTTGGCACAGAAAGACAAAACATGGTCTGTGTTTCTCTAAGGAGCCTGTTAGTGGGGCTGTGATTACCTTGACCGTCATTGGTGCAGAGAACCTGTATGACTGTGGAGAAGCAGTTACCTAGATTTCTCTAAGGAGTCTGTTTTTTGGACTATGACTGCATTGATCGTCATTTGGCCCGACCGCGGAGAGGGTCCTGACTGCCGCCCGACCGCGGAGAGGGTCCTGACTGACAGTATGACTGCAGAGAGACTCCTGACGGCCACTTGACCATGGAGAGGGTCCTGACAACCGTGCATCTCTGCAGGTAAGGAGCCGGAGAAGGCGCGGGAGCGCTATGATAAAGCGACCATGAAGCTGCACAATCTGCACAACCAGTACGTACTGGCAGTGAGGAGCGCGCAGCTGCAGCAGGAGCAGTACCATGACAGCACGCTGCCGCTGCTGCTGGACTCGCTGCAGAAGATGCAGGAGGAGATGATCAGCGCGCTGTGAGTGGGCCGTCCTCGCCGCCGCCGCCTTCCCCCGCCCTCCCCGCCGCTTGAGATCGGCCTGTCGACAGCCAGCTGGCAGCAGATGTCTTCGTGTTATACAAGTACTTTCTTGTCAGGCTCATTATGTGGACTGGTTTGTCACAGATGGTAGGTAGATTAAGTCATGAATTGACATCTGTCACAAACAAGACCCGTCAGTCCATCATTCCAGGGACTGGGCGGGTCTCAATCACTCCCGATTTTGAGCGTAGTCCCTGATTTACTGGTTCTTGATTTCCTGTGAAGGACTGTTCATTTCCACTTTTTGTATTATAGACGTTCCCTGTTCATATGGGCCGCCTTGAAATCATCCCTCTCTCTAGAAGAGGTCTGATCCCTAGCTGATCTGTGAAGTGCAAAAATCGATCTGCATAATATATTTCGCGTATAGTCACTTAATTGTACATGTTGAGTGAGCCATAGATAATTTGTCATACTGTACCGTACGTGTCACAGCTGTTATGGTACAATCACCCCTGAGTGCAAAAGGATCAGCACGGTAATCAGTGCGTCGCCTTTTTCCTATGACTCTGAAAGTTACCCCCCTCCTCCCCCCGATGTTTCAAAATCTAAGTAAATAGCGGCTGACCGTTAGCAGCATTCTATGTATTTCCTGGTAAATACCGACTGCTAGCTGCCCTCAGTCCCTCCCTTGGGTGTCCCTAGAATGACTAGGCACACGTGACTAATTATAAATCCAAAAATTAGTTGATTTGTTAAATGAGATGGCCATCTGGTGGCACGTCTGAGGCTTCCTAAGGGACTTCTGTGTGGTCCAACACGTTCGAGAGACTGTATGAAAACAGCGAATTCATTAAGATCACCATGGCGTAAATTCTGTTCGGTTTTAACAGAGTTTTAAGCCTTTTGAAAATCTAAATCTAATTGCCAAAGAAAAGCTTTTCTTCCGGACTGTATTGCTGTGATGAGGTAGGAAAAATTCACTCAGAAGATCTGTAGGGTCAGCAGAAATCGGCATGGCTTCATTTTATATGGTGAAACACTGCCTACATCTGGTTGTTTGTGTATGAGTGTATCCACAGGATTGAGAGTATTTTACACTGTTTACCTTGTTCGTAGCACACTACTGTATCCTTCGTCAAACATCAAATGTTGCTCGTGCTCAGCCATGTTTACCTGCTTTGGTTGCTGGCATCCCAAAATATGCCCGCTTTAACCATTTGGAAATTTCTGGAACACTGCACCTTTCTCATAATCCTTTCTGCAACCCACTGAAACAGAACTAATATTTGAATTTTCGACGAGGCTCTGTTGTGGTTTTTGAGCGGTATTCTGTTTGATGGCGATGCTGTCTCTCTGCTCTCCAGGAAGGCAGTTCTGGAGGAATACAGTGAAATCACCAGCCTCTTATCTGACGAAATCGTCAAGGTGCATAAAGAGATTCACACGTCCATAGAACAGATAGACCCGTCGTCAGAGTATGATAACTTCATTGAAACTCACAGGTACACCTGACTGTCCTGTCACTGCGTGAGAAACTGGTTAACATGTCTGGTGGATTAATCTTGGCCTCTAAACCCGTTACCCACAGTCTAAAGATATTGCTTTCACTTTTGTATGTTTACGTTTTCGCTGGCGTAACGGCCTGTTTCTCGCAAATGAGATGAGCCTTACACATTTTCCTCCAGGTCTCAAGAGGTCAAAGAGCCCAGCGTCGAATTCGACGTGTCGTTATTAGAGGAGACCGAGAATCTGCACGCCAATGAGATTCAGTGGAACAATTTAACGGCAGACAGCTTACAAGCTGTGTAAGTCTGTATGATTTAATACCTTAAGGTACTACACGATGTGTGGTAATTCACCTCCCTAGTTATTTTCATAAGACTCTTTTCAAAAGCCTTTGGATTTCAGAAACAGCATGTGGGGTATAAAAAGATCCCGCTCAGAGGGTAACTGAGGGTGGCCTTTCGTCAGGTTGAAGTCCACGTCTGACGAGCTGGTCCTCACACAGCAGAGCCTCCACACCAAAGAGGACCTCATGCGGGACCTGGAGAGTAAGATCGAGGAGTCTGCCAAGACCTGCGAGAAGAAGTCAGAGTATGTCATTTTTTTTTTCTTCTCTGCTGTTGCCAGCTTTAGGTCTTGTTTTTGATGAAAACCTCATTCCAGTGGTCATCCTCTGGATTAATGTTTGTTTGTAGAATCAGGTGCAGTCTCCAGAGTAATCCATTAGTAAACCCAGGATAAAAATTAATCCAGGATTTCATTTTACATGAGGCTTAATTTTTGATGCTTGTTTGGACACTTACTCCCTATTTAGTACCACATAATACCTTCTTTATCTCTAGAAGCACTTTGGGGCTTGACGAGTTCTTTGTTCATAGTTGCCTTTCTGCACACCGCCGTGGCACTGAGCTGTTATTTTTGCACTTGTGGCCTGTTACTTGTTACTGTTCTGGTCACTCTCCTCTGACCTTTGCTAGTAATAATGTGGTTTAACACACAGAGCCACTTATGGGTTGGTTTCTGTTTATCACACCATGTGTGAAAATCTCAAGAGTGGCAGTTTCTGAGATGCTGGAACCACATTTGAAACCACCTAAGGCCAATTCACACATAACTTTTCCGAGTGCGCTTTCAGTTGCGGACGAAGGGACGTGATGTAAATATTGTCATCAGTGTTTGGCGGCGGACGGCTGTGGTCAATGTGCACATAGCCCAGATTTTTACTTATAGCGGGAACCGTGGACGTCGACTGCACGTGTGAAAGATAATCGACCGGGTATATCTAGTAGGTGGCGTGTGTGTAAACTTTGTCCTTTCAATTTGTTCAGCTCAAAACAATAAGTATCAATATCTCTGAAAACCTCTTCTCATCAATATTTGTTCACGATTAATGAAATATTACTCTGGAGCCCCTAAGAGGTCAGCATGAGATTTTTTTTTTTTTTTAAATATTTAAAATTTTTTAAATTGCGATCCATTGCAATAGTTTTCCGTTACTACCAATAATTGTGGCTACTCTGTCCGTTTAAAGTACAAAACATAGAATTAATCAACCAATAACTATACCCTAAACGATACAGACCAGTTAAGTTTGATTTAAGCACTAAACTATGGGGCACAATGCACACCATATAACTTTCATATGTATGTTTTTATATGTATGTATTAATAGTGACACTGTGCCAATTCACCCCCTGTGACTGTAAACAAGACAGCTGGGCTATTGAACGTGAAGTGCACGCACAAACATCATGTAGGTTTATTCTTGCCATCCCGTTGCAGCAAGTGAGCAAGTGCAGTGGGAACGCAAAACTATTAAAAAAAAATATTTTCCCAACCTGACCTCTCAGGGGGTCCGTATATTCCACCTATGTTTTGATTTGTTATTGATTTTTATGCAAAAATCACATTTTTTCACAAGAATCCAATAGTACTTTCATTGAGAAACATGATCCAGCAGAGGTAAATAGTATATATTAAACATATTTACTCCAAATTCTTTGTGAGACAAAACCGACATCAATTAACTTTCTTTTGTAAAACTACTTATGTTTTACTCCGTTTCATTACCACAGACACGCTGCAGACCCTGTAGTCAAAAGCCAAACACACTTTCGTTTTCATTTTGTATTTTGTTATATTGTTTCCATTTTTTATCCAAGGTATATTCATATTTAACGTGGTAGTTTTGTTTAGTAACTAGAATGCTGCGTCTATGGTATGAGGTCCCTGTTTTTGATAATCGTAAGACTTTATGAGCTATTCGAGTTGGTATGAAGCCAGTGGTGCTATCTGGAACATCTGCTCTTGCATCACACAGTCTGTTTCTTCTCTGGAGATGAGGAATGATGCGGAGCAAGCTTTTTGTCTCCTACATTGCATTAATCGCTGAGAGCTAAAACAGGTTGGAATGGATATAAGGTGTGTGAATTAAATGAAGGGTGTAATGGCAGTGCCGGGAGGGATGTTCGTGTCTCTGTTTCTGTCTGTCTCTCTGTCTGTGTGTTTAGGGTTAGACTCGGTGCATTTTCTCCCCAAAAATGAGTTCCTGCTCACCATAACAACCATAGCATCTGTGATATAAAATGTTAGTATATAAATGTGTATTTACCTGTGGGGGGGGGTGGTAAGTCCCCGTACCCCTTTCTGTAATGCCCCTTTATATAGCCTTTATTGTAATTAATCAGCCTATTATTAACCGTCATCCAGTTTCTGACCCCATCAGATCCCATGGTCACAATGTCGTATTGACAGATATGAAGAAAGGAATTCTTCTTCTGTGGACTTAGATGTATGCAGCTAAAGCGCCTACAAGGACAGGGCACCCTCTAGTGGCAATGTGTGCTTGCACACCATATATTAGCGATTCAGGCCTTTCTGCCGCGTCACGGCCACAGTAAAGTACAGAAGGTATAGAAGCGCTCGATTCGGAGACGGTGTGTGGCCCCCATTCCCAGAGTGTGGCTCGCTCACCCGTCGTCTTCCCGGCAGCACGGTGCTGCTCCTGGGCCAGAAGCAGGCGCTAGAGGAGCTCCGGCAGACGGTGCAGCTGCTGCGCTGCAGTGAGGCCAAGCTGACTGCACAGAAGGAGCTGCTTCAGCAGAAGATGCAGGAGAACGAGGGCAAGGAGCCACCGCCTGTCGTCAACTATGAGGAAGACGCGCGCTCCGTCAACTCCATGGTGAGCTGGCCTCCCGACGCCCCCTGCTGCTCTCTGATGGGAATATACCTGCTGTCATTCGGCTTCTACTTTCTGGTGCTCAGAACTCCATCTTTGATCACTCATCATATAACTGGGAGAGATTATCCTTTGAGGATAAAAGCATTCTAACTTGATGGGAACTTTTCACAGGATATTTTTTATGTTAATCATATTTGAAATTAATATTAAATAATAGTATAATTTAAATATACACATGTATTTACGTAATGCTGGTCATGTTTCTGTAGGGTTTAAATAGTTTGAAATAGTACAAGCTACTGTGAAAGCAGTGAAATTTGTTTGTACATCAAAAATATATTAAATGTGTTTCACTTCCTGGCCCTAATTATTGCTATGCTAATGTCTAAGAGGGCTGTAGTTGCCATACTTAGTATTACCAACAGGGGGCAGTGTGGACATACGCCTCATTTTCAGATTTTTTTTTTCCAGTCTTACTCTTAAGCCTCTGTATTGATGTTCAGTAACTGCTGGCCCAGTCAGAGAGGCGTACGCAATCTGTAGAGGCGTACGGGCTTGTGTACCACTGTCAATCGATCTTCATGGTAAAAATAATTTGTTTTTTATATGTAATTGTCTTTGCATAATCAACTGCAGGGTGTATTTTAAAGGGATTAAATCTCAGAATAACTTGAAAATTCACTGTGGAAATACTGTTGTGATGGTATTAAAGGATAATGTTACTTAATTCCTTTAATGAATCCATCTGTTTTACTGTTCTGCGGTTCTAGTGTTGATTCTAAATGATCACGTGACTCCAATCTTTTATAATATCCATTGTAATCGATTATTTGTTTAGGGGTCATTAGAAAATATCTCCAAATATGCCGATAAAATGCAACGTATTCTAAACATTCAAAAAACATCAATCTGAGAACGTTACTATAATTAAAAAAATGAAATAATCTTTCCAGGAAGATGGTCCCCACCTTTCTTTTGGGGGGATATGTTATTTTGTAGCAGATTTGGGGAAAAACATTTTAAATAATTAATATGAGATTTTTTTTTATGTTAGATTCCCAGACCGAGCTGCTGGGTGTTTCTGTACTGGCAGGGCAGCGTAGGTAAAGTCTAGCTAGCATTAGCCTGTACCTGAAAATGCTCTGGGCTGCTAATTAAACACTAAAATAGCTTAAGTTAAATGTGGAAGGGAGTTTTAACATTAGTTTTCCTGGGGGAAAGCCCTTGAGTAGGATGTGAACTTCACAAATTATTATTAACTGAAAAGTACAACATAAATTTTCTTCCAAAGCTTGAGGAGTTCACTGCTGCAGCTCGCAAATGAGAGCAGTATCCCAGCTCTGGGCCAGTACATCCTCTCTGTTTGCATCCTTGTCTGGTTTACAGCATCCTGTGGCTGTTCTGAGTGAATAACGGAAAATGTCAGGAAGGTCCACAGTTTCTCAAGACCCTGTTTAGAATTTGATCACTGTTACTGCCAAGATGCAGCCAAGGGGTCCCTTTGGAGCCCTCAGTCCCCCCCAGTGTAGTGGTTGTTTTTCATCAACAGGGGGGGCCCAAACCTCAGGGATTCAGGTCCTCTGAAAGCAGAGCGGAGATGAGGATAAACCCATCATGGAAGTCAGTGCACAGGCTCGAAGTCTATACCTACCAGCAGTCATTCTCTATCACTATCATCATTCCATGTCATGTGACCTGTCATGAGACCTCCAGCCCCCTGCCCCCCAGCCTCGGGCCTGACGAGCTCATGTGGCTTTAGAGGTGTTGAAGGCGAAACCAGCTGGGGGCGTCTTCCTGTGTTTGTGCCGATGATATGGGGAAAAAGAGGCACTGATTCCTGATAGCGCCAGTGTTTGTGAGCTTTCTGTGCCTGCATGTATGTCATGTTTTTTAATCACTTGCTTAGAGCAGGACAGCTATATCTTTGGGGAGCTATTTTTCAAACATACGCATTTCTTGACACAACTGGATCATTTTAGTAGGTTATTTTTAAGATGTGTTTTTTACGGCGTTTGTGGTGTGATTTCTTTCGGATCAAATTCCCTTCGGATATAACAAAAGAGGACAACGCGGCGGTGTCACACTGCCGCCTAAAGCTCTGTCGCCCGAAGGCTGGTGTTACAGTCGGCAGGCCCGTGATGCTGCGTGATGTATAGTTATGGTAATGGTTGGCCACACTGGGTGACAGTTTTTCATTCTCCTCTCTTGCTTTATTAATAGCTAGTTTCCCCAAGGCCGGTAAGAGGAGAGGCCTGAATCGGCAGCGCTGAGCTTTCAGTAACTGCAGCCTTTGACAGACTCGCTTCAGTGGTTTCGCACGCATCACCCCGCCTGCTCTGCTCCCTTCCTGCAGGACAAAGGCAAAGATCGCGTGTCAAAATTCGACACGTTGCGGCTCTCCATCGCCGGCATCATTCGCTCCCCGAAGTCGGTCCTGGGCACGTCTTCAGTGAGTGTCTGTCTGCCTGTGAAACTCGCTGCTTACACTCGCTTGGCCCTGAGCAGCGTACAGTCTTCATTCCACCGTCTTTTTTTACATGTATTTTATACCAATTTAGCACTATGCCTATTGATGCCTCACAATGGCCATTTTTTGCATTGCATATGTATTAGTATATCTTCCTAAAAATCCTCTGAAAGTTCTCTTTATCTGTAATTGACTTAATGATGTATAAAAAAACTCTTTCATTTTGAGTAGTCTTCATGGTATCTAATTTTTCACAACGGCATTCATTATACTGCGGTATATGGCATTTTGACAGTATTTTCAAAAGTGATGTTATTCCCATATTTTGAAAAGCAATATAAATTTGCTGAGCGTGGAGGCAATTTATTTATTTTTGTCCCGCTCTGTTAATTTTGTTGCCAAGGATTTCAAACACTGTGGTATGCCCACAGTACCTTAGTATACTTCATTACCATAATACAGGATAAGCCTAATTTTGAGTTTGCTAGTGTTTTGATTAAAAATGAAAATAAAATTCAGGTAGCAGTTGTACGTTTCCATCTTGGGATGGCTGAAAGTGAGAGAGCTTGCTTATAAAGTTTCTGGTAGGCTCCCCGGCGGAGGCAGGTGGGCAGTGAGTGACCCTGAGCCCCTTGCGTGCGGTGATATCTTCCAGTTCTTTGACGTGATACAGACGAGCGACAAGCCTCTGAGCGAGCAGGAGTGGTACCACGGCGCCATCCCCAGGGTGGAGGCGCAGGAGCTCCTGAAACAGCAGGGCGACTTCCTGGTGCGGGAGAGCCACGGCAAGCCCGGGGAGTATGTGCTCTCCGTCTTCTCCGACGCACAGCGGCGCCACTTCATCATCCAGTTCGCCGATGTGAGCATTTTCCCGCCGATATTCCCGTTGTGGCGTGGAAGTTAGGCACTGTTTCCATGGTAACCTACACCAGCATTTCTCAGGCCGGTCCTTGGAGACCTCCAGTCAGTCCACAGACTGTTTGGCAGGGAGCAGGGAGGGAGCAAAAATGTGGACCGTCTGGGGAGTCCCCAAGGACTAGATTGGGAAACACTGACCTAAACCCAGTGTGATAAATCACTCAGGTGTTAAGATGGTGTACGCTGGACCTTAGCGCTGTTGAGCACACGCTTATCTAGTGAAGCAATTAAAATAACGTTATCTCCTAAGTTAACATTAGGCCGATCTCGGTGTCTGCATACCTAGCTATCCCTAACTAATTGTAGCATTTGTTTCCGTTGCCTTTTATGATGTATATTAGAAATGCGATTAGGCTTGTTAAGTGTCAAGATTAAAAAAATAGATAAAATGCTAATAAAATCCAGCACTCTCCCCTTCAGCAGTACTGTGTGATTCATGAACATCTGCCCCGTTGGATGATATTCAGAAGCAAAAGAGGTTTGTAAAATGTAGAAATAATCTTGCTGACGCCTGAATTTTCTCCTCCCCCGCAGAATCAGTACCGTTTCGAAGGCACCGGATTCCCCACAATCCCTCAGCTTATAGAACATCATTACACATCCAAGCAAGTCATCACCAAGAAATCGGGCGTGGTCCTCCTGAATCCGGTCGTCAAGGTAAAGCACCGTGATTTTCCCTGGTTACGGACGGTGGCCTTTGTCTGCATTGCTGCGTTATACCACTGAAGTGTGTCATTTTTCAATAATCCATAACCTTAGGGTGTGTCAATAAGATACAATACAATAATACGTTTCATCTTCAATTCCTGCCCTCTATAGAAAGGCATTGCTCTTTTAAAATATTTATTTATCTTGCACGTACGACTTCTCCAAATCTTGGGGAATTTATATTTTAAAATAAATATATATTTCCCTAAAAGTTCATCCAGGTAAGAATGAGAATAATCTTTGTAGGTGCTTGTAGTTATGTTTTTTGTGTGCAGAAATGGGCTCTCATAATATTATAATATGTCATAATTCCTGTAATCAGTGGCACTTGAAATCTGTATTATTAATTGTAAAAGCCTGTCGGGTAAATTAGTTGTTATTCCAGCAACAAATCCTCTTGCCTTAATTGAGTCAAAAATGTTGAAAAATTAATTTTGTTGGCAGCAGTTTCTACAGTAACGCGTTGAAATTGCACCACATCACTGACTTGTGAAAAAATATCCTTGTTTGATACCAGGCACAAACTTGGTCTTTGTATTAAGTGATTAAACAAAAAATGAATACACAGACGCAGGTTTTCTGTTCCATACC
>JAODLD010000124.1:2441295-2453884 GCA_026781065.1 Mormyrops boulengeri
TGGACTCTGAGGAACATTTCTGTACCATTGATGATACATTGATCCTGTTTGTACCTCCGGGATGTTCCTTAGAGTCCTTAAAAGGTACAATGACCTATATATAGCTAAGTGTACCATTGGCAGACCATTGAGGGTACAGCCCCAGTGACAAGCAAAGGTACAAATTGGTACCCTTTTTTCTGAGAGTGTACCTTGAGAACTGCCCCTTTAAGCCTTAAAGTGGCAGATTGTTGTGCAATTTTTGCCTTCATCAGCATGAATGATGATATTGAAACCAGCACGTCTCCACTGCTCGCTCACTTATGAGTGGCACCTGTTTTACTGTGTTTTACACGTCTTTTACCTTTATCTCTCTGAAAATAATCTTTCTACAAAGCGACGTATTGTTATCCAGTTGCTCTGGACAAATATTCCAAGCGGTTTGGTAACATCATTGTGGGCAGTGTGTGGTTCAGCGGGTTGGGTTGCTGTGCCTATGATTGGAAGGTGGCTGTTCCAAATCCCAGTTTCGGCAGAGACATTTCCCCGTTGGGCCCCTGAGTGAGGCCATTAACCCAATCGCTCTGCTGACCCTGCTTTCAAAAAAAAAAAAAAAAAAAAAAAAAACACACATAGTGCTTTGGATCAAAGCATCTGCTCAATAAATAAATTGTAAAAACTCAAATTTTGAGCATAGCTTCAAGAAGACCCATGACGATATGCTTGAAAGTCTTCATTATTAGCCGAAAAAATGCCTCCAGCAGTATGAGCTCCTTCATGAGTCCTGCAGGCTTTTCGCTTCTGTCCTTGGCCTCAGTGGTTGACAAGCCCCTCTTTGTCATTTCAGAGGTGATTTTTACGGCGCTGAAATGACATTGTGCCCATCGATCTCTCTGCAGGGACCTCGCTGCAAGGAACTGTCTGGTGGGAGACAACAACCTCCTGAAGATCAGCGATTTTGGGATGTCGAGACAGGAAGATGATGGGATTTACTCCTCATCTGGCTTAAAGCAGATTCCCATCAAGTGGACCGCGCCTGAGGCGTTAAATTATGGTAATGCCAAGGCCGAGATGTGTTGTTAACGCTCAGGTAACATCTGATCGCATCCCAGTAGCTAGAGCATTTACAACGTTTAATTGTTATGTAATAGTATTTCAGGTTAGTGCAAATAGGTGTTGGGTAAAGATTTTGGGAGGGAATTCAAGACAGTCATACTGCTTTAGTTCCCATTAACAATAGTAAGAAAGTAAACATACAGATGTACCCCGGGTTACGATAATCCTTATGATATTTCGACTTTCAGATGGATATTCCAGTCCCATTCTGTTTGTCACTTTCAGTACATTATCTAATAAATTACATGAGATATTCAACACTTTATTATAAAATAGGCTTTATGTTAATGATTTTGCCCAACTGTAGGCTAATGTAAGTGTTCTAAGTTTAAGGTAGACTGTGGGCTAGGCTATGATGTTTGTTAGCTTTGGTGTACTGTGCCTTATGATAGGTTTATCGGAACGGAAGGTAGCCTGGGAGCATCTGTGTATATCTATATGCATATGTATCGCTACGCCTGATATAAAGCTAGTTTATCTTTTCAGCCACTAAAACGGCGTGTTCTGATTTGGCGTTATATTTGAAACGCATTAAATTTTACATTATACCAGAAGCTACCGCGTAGCCTGTGAGTAGCTAAACAAATGGGTATCCGGCTAATTGTGTCGGTAGGGAGATACAGTTCAGAAAGCGACATCTGGAGCTACGGGATCCTCCTTTGGGAAACGTTCAGTTTGGGAGTCTGTCCCTATCCAGGAATGACCAACCAGCAGGCCCGGGAACAGGTGGAGAAGGGTGAGTGCTACCGACTGTGGTGTTTTCTGGTTACTGTCATCCGGTCATCATATAGGAAACATTTTACTTGAAGGGACAAAAAAAAAATAGTATTATAGTATTATATATCAGTATTAACTATGCACAAACTAAGTCTTAATGCCAAACTGATCTCATGTTCCTTCATCGTTAGTCAATCATGACACATGTTTTATCCCAAGAAGTTGTTATATCTGTTAATTCTCTAAACCTTTGTGAACAACTGAAGGAACTACTAAAGAACTACTGAAGGAACAAGTAATGAATAACACAAGTGAAATACTGATCTCATGTTTGTTCGTCGGTAATAAATTGCGATGCATATTTCATCTCAAGTAGCAAGTATATTTGTTCATAATTTGTACTTTGGTAGTAACTAAGTGTTGTGCCCCATCAAGTAAAGTCTTACCCATTATATATTTTACACCAGCCTAAAGCTTAAATCTAAAAGCAATCTTCCATTAGCTTAAAACGTAAAGCAAACCGCACTTTGGAAAGAAAATAAACATTTTTCTAAACACATACGGTTCTTTGCTTTTGCTTTTTTTCTGCAATTATTATTCTCTTCCAAAGAATGATTGCACACATTTTGAGAATTAACCTGGGGTTTCATGCAGAAGTCAGGTAGACTATCTCGTCTCCTGCATTTTCAGACAGCTAAGTTAAGCAGTCTACTTGCTTGTGTCTGTTACAAACAGCTGTGACCGCAGTGACCCTGACAGAATGAATAATTCATCCCACTTTGAAAAATACTTAGTGAGGAGAAAACGCTGCCATTTTAGGTGACATTTAAGGCCCCGTAGGCATAGTGAGAGCATGCCAGGTGACGGTGACGCCGTGTTTCTGCTCACGCAGGTTACCGGATGTCCTGTCCCCAGAAATGCCCTGAGGAGGTCTACAAAATCATGCAGAGATGCTGGGAATACAAACCGGAGAACAGGCCCAAGTTCGCCGACATACAGAAAGAACTGGCCGCCATCAAGAAGAAGTAGGAGCAGTGTAATGGGTGATGGCGGACAGCTAGGAGCTCACCCCCCACCCCCTGTGTCCTCGTACTCATGGCCACGATCCTGCGCCATCGAATGGTCAGCCAGGAGCCACCTCGTGTCTGAACTGCGGCCCATGCGTCTGCTTTCCTGTCGGAGCGCAGAGGGGATCCCACTAATCATACTGCCAAATATCCCAGAATTCCTTGCGGATTTCCCATCCTTGAGCTCTTCAGACTATAAGTACTTTTACCGACTCCTAAAGCATACCACCTACCAGCAGCGACGCCCCCTGGTGGCGGGGCCGCACTCATATCTCTCGGTAGATCTGTGTCATTCCCGCCACATTGCGTATACCTGATCTTTGCATCGCCATCAAGAGGGTTTGCTGAAACACTGATCAGCCCACGGTCTGGCTGCTTCATATCGCCCCCCCCACCTCCCCACCTCTCAAAATGAGTCATGCAGTCAGGCAGTGTACTGGAGAAGCCGTAACACCGCTCCTTTGCATTCAGGTTTCTTGAATCCACGGCGCAGTCTTGTGTGTTTGTTTGGTTCCACAGCGACATGTTTCAGAAAACAATCAGCTTTCATGCAACTAAGTTATTGCAGCACATGAAAACATCCAGGAAAAGACTCAGTGAAGAAAGCAAAGAGAAGGAGAGGGTGTTTGAGGCTTGTCTGCTCTGAAGCAAATCAAAATGTGCTCTGATGTGTTTCATGATAAGAAGAAATGGTTACAGTTTACATTTTTGAACTTGTACGCTGCACAGTCAGGACTGTGGAAGCCTGAAAAAAATGTCCATTTTTCAAAGGGTGATATAATAGGTGATACGTTTGAGGATTGGCCGAAATGTGAATATCCATCAGACACAGTTACTGACATAAAAAGAAAAGAATCCGAAGAAACACAAGGTGAAACTGACTTAACTCAGTTAGACAGGCTTGCTGCTGTGATACGTCTGTTAAAAGAGATCTTTTGTATTTTAAATTATGTCACGGTAGCTGAGGAGAAGTGTCTTGATTTTGGTTTATGTACATTCCAGCTGTGAAGGTAACAGCGTAACTATTTTGCCAGCCTGTCTCCGCTTTAAATAGCTCCCTCACGGACAATGTTTCCCCAATCTGTTTTGTACACCTCATCCTACTCTGACATTATATGCAATTGTTGTATCCCACCCTGCTGTAAATAGAAAACGTGTCTTGTCTGGCCGATTTAATGACTGTAAACGTTTCCTGGTTCGGTGGCTCTTGGGAGTTTTACTTGCAGAAGGAACAATGATCGGTTCAGAGAGAACCAGTTATATTATAGATGAGGTGGGTCCAAGCAACTACAGGAGGCGGGATCAAGACATCTGATTAGTTTGTTCCTGCCTCTTCTAGTTTCTTGGACCCACCTCCTGTACAATCTGATTGGTTATCTCCCTGGACCAATCATTTTTCCTTCTCCCCTCAGAACATTTTTGTATAAGTAAAACTCCAGTGAGCGTTTAGGTGGCATGTCGTCAACAACAACATTTAGGAAGTGTTTTATTTTCCCTTTATGCATGCAGCTTGAAAGGACGAGAGTTCACTTTCGTAGGGTGATTAAAATGATACTTCTAATTTAATTAATTAGCTTTACATGGACTGAGTCCTAATGTCCTATACATTTGCCATACAACCTGTAGCTATTAAAAGCCATTCGCTTTAATGTCTTTTTTTGAGATGCAGGACTGTGAAAACACAAACCAAAAAAAGGTTTCACTTACATGGGTCTCATGACCAGTGGGTGGCCCAGGCCTGAAATTTCACTGTAAACGTTTCTCCTGTATGTAGATTATATGCTGAAATAAAAGCACAAACCAGTGAGGTCGACCTATGGTGGGTTTTTAGTGGAATTACCCCAGAAATAGTTTCCTTCCCGACTGCCAAGGAGTATAAGGGAAAGTTTGCCAGTCAGAACAGACAGGCATTTTAGCCATGCAACATATCAACACGGATACAGGAATGCCAGGGAAATATTTAATGCATTAAAGTCAGTGATTTAATAACAATCCAATGTGTCTGTGTGCTAACAGGAGAGCATTTTACTGTTACCGCCACACGTTTCATAAGCCAGGGGCTAATGACACTTTGCAGCCAATATAAATATTTGTATATGTGTAAACCTGATAGATCCTGTAGTTTTGTTTTAAATGTGTAGGTTAAATGTTATCCTAATAGATTTTCTGTCATGTTTCAGCTCTTTTTATTTTACTATGAGTTTTCTCTTTAAACTGTCCAAAAAAAAATCAGACGTGACATCAACAAGGACCGTCTGTAATAAAGGATGTAGTGACATGAAGTGAATGCAGAGCAACTTGTCTGTAGTGTACCGTTTGACATACTGTCTCAGCATACTGAATGTAAGCACTTTTACAGTATCTGTATCCCTTTGACCAATTTATCACAGCCAAATACATACTAATTACATTGGGAGTGCGATTAAACAATAAAAGAATCTAACCAGTACAGCATTTATGTCTACAAGTGTATACGGAAATGCTGTGCTCTTTTCTTCCACGATTATGTTGTGAAGTTGTGAGCACAAGAAGGGCGTGAAACCGTTATCTTTTACTTGCAAGGATCCCGTCAAATGCAACTCGTCCGGTGAATGCATTGCTGACTGGCTGTGTTAACATACAATGTTTTTTAGACAAATGTAGGTGTTTTTTTATTGCATTATTTATTTTGGAATAAAATGGTGGTTACCAGCGTTATTTGGATCTGACAGGTGAAATGTCTTAGAGTAGATAACAGGAATTTGCACAAGGGTGCCATGAATTGGGATAGTCACGACTGGTCTGACGTCTCTGCTGGCTTTTGGGTGATGACTGAGTTTTTAAAATAAAAGCATTTTAAAGTTCTCGGTAAAACGTTAGAGTTGTATTCAGATTGCTTTAGAGTTTATTCTTTTCGGTAAGATGGTGCTTTGCATCAGAGTGCTCAGTCATGCGGTTTCAAAGCACTACTGCTCGAAGCAGAAATGCTTTTACTGCTTTCACTTATTCTCTTTATGTAATGTATCTTTCACACCAGTAAGATAAATATCGGCGATATATAACTACTGTTATATATGCTTTTGACTAAACTCTTCATCAGCTACGTCGTCAAGATTGTTCTGATAATGATTTTATTCGACTCATTCCACTGGTGGCCACTAATCCGATTCAGTCTAATCCGAATTACTTCTGTTCATACCGTACTGGGATTCTTACGGATTAAAATGCAGCCGGAGCCACTTCGTTTCGTTGCCATTCCCTGCAATATTATCACGGCATGTATGGTAATCTGCCCAAATAATTCTTGTTGTTGATTTTAGACTCGCAGGCCTTTATTACTTTATTTTATATGGGCAATCATTAATGCTTAATCAGCTCTTAATCCTTCCTGTAACTTGTCAAAGTTTTATTTGACAAGCGTAACGTATATGCGCTTATAGACCTGTAGCATCCTCAAAAATAATCAAATGGTGCTGTACTATCGATGAGGTGTGCTTTATTAAGTTTTTGAGTGCAGGCTTCTGGAGCGTAAAGCCTCCTTTTCACCCCCCGTTGACGCAGGAATCTGCAAAGAGAAAACAGGCTGTTGTTTTGCTGTGAAAATTGGATGGTTGTAATAAGTAGGTCTGTTATCTTTTGCGTAGTACTGGATAAGTCATGACTCCTGAATTCACTGTAATAGAGACCTGTCAGGGTCCCACAAAGCTGTGTTGAGATCTACTGTGTTGAGATTGAGATTATTAAATACTTACTTTAGGACCTGTTGCCAAATAATTCAAAGAAAAGCTAGGTACAGAGACCCTTTCATGTAAGAGTGCACTTTTTACAGGACTTCAGTTATATCTCGCATTCTATGGTGAGGAAGAGAAAAATATAATGCATCCAATATCCTGGAAACTGACCTGTCAGCATACGTGTTTTGTGGGGGGGGGATGTTATCAGTGAAAAATTTCTCACCTGTTCCGTTAGTTTGTTCATCGTTGACGTTTGAACTGTCGAACGGGGTCTCATTTCACACCCATATCCCCACGGACACATCTAGCATCGGGTGCTTGGTCCAGCAGCCGAAGGCGCGGCGCCTGTGTGTGATGTGCATATCGAGTAGATGGTTCTGGGCTGGGGGGCCTCGCAGGGGAAGATGTTTAGAGGAAAATAGCATGGAAACCTGCTTCTTGTGCTGTAATACGGGGGTGTTACCTTCTATCGAGCTCTCTCTTGGGTCCACTTCCCTACTGTAGTACACCTCCCATTTAAAGAGCACAAAACACTGTTGATTTAAGTGCAATGCATGGGTATTTTTTTTTTCTTATTTCTATTTTTTTATATATATATATCCAGATGGCAAAACATATCACCTGGGACATTGTAGGAATAATGTACTTTTTAATTACCCTTATTTTATTAAATTTAACCGGCGCCTGTGTGTAATGTCCCTTAAGCCTAAGTTTTTTTTGTTTTTTTTTTAATCATCATGCAGATTCATTCGATGGGTTCTTCTTGTCGCGATACTATTCCATTTTTTCTTGAGGGAAATTGATGGTTGGGAAAATGTACATATGTTAATTTGATGAGGTTTTTCAGTGTTAAGCTTTTTTTTTCCCCCTCCTAAAATAAGGTCCCTACACCAGCTGAATCTGAATGTCCTTTAATATCTTTTTCCGACATTCTTGACAAGAAAATAAACCTTTGTACAAATGTAGGCTTACTATGGTTTGTGGAAACATGACACCAGCAGCCAGAGCCACAACAGTATTTATAAGAATAATTTAACTGTTAATGTTTTGGTTTTGGCCACTAAGGGTAAGCATGCATCAGAGAAGTACCTGCATTATGTTTGTCATGCGCACTACCACTTCTCAGGCTAATGAGGCGTGTCAGTGACGAGGCTGTCACTGTAGTTACGTAGGTTTCATTTAAGGTAGCTGACACATGTTTACCGCCCTTTGATGTTGCTCAACGATGACGTATCACCATATTGTCGTTTAGAGAGAGTAACATTCGTTACAAGACTTGTCACTTCGGTTCGCAAACACCAACTTGCTGTTATTTGGGATTCATTTCCAGAAATAAGTAACTTAATTTGATGCAGATAATTCCAAGTTGATACTGACACTCTCTTTACACTCCATGTTACAATTCACTTAAACATTGCTGCCTTCTTAAAAATGTATAGAATATAAACTGAAGCTATTTTCAGATGTCATTTTTCTTAAATACTAATCTTTTTTTTAAAAGAACACTAATATGGTTTTTACACGCTTTTCTAATGCTGTCAAATTTCCTGCTCATTTTCTCCATAGTGATGAATAATTGAATGGGCAGTCAAAGTAAAGAATATTTGGCATGCACATCCTGGCTCTAGTTGCATGAATGAGAGGCACAATCACTTTTGGGGGAATACGATGATTTATTATTATTATCATTGGTTTTGCTGAGATTTGATGCTGTATATCAGTCCCTTTTAAAATTCAAATCTGATACAGACACATCTGATATCACCTGCTTGTGAGTGAAAACAATTGTGGATAATATCAGAAACCACTAAATATCACAATCTTTCAGTTTTAACATTTGCCCAGATTGTATTCATAGCCTTTTGTATTACTTTGTACAATTTCTCTTGTTAATCTATTAAAGTATTTGCCACTATTTGTGATTTGTCATGTTTTAGTAACCAAAATGTAGTTACTGGTAAATTTTTGTAATGAATTTCATGTGTGATTGTGTATTTGAAGCAAAATTTAACTACAGAAATGCATCTAGCTATTGGCAGGAGTAGTACAATTTATATGTAAAAACAAACATAGCTGTGATTCTTTTTGACTATAGACTGTTTAGGTGTGGTCTTAAGGAACCACGCATCAAATGAAGTTCTTCAACGGCAGACTCCTTACACAAATAGTGTATCGCTACAATTCACTTACCGTAATATTCACGCTGTGATTCTATACGGAGGTCAACATATTGAGTCTTAATTTTAAATTTAGCAATACATTTTCATTAGGGTCAAAGAGGTTTTGATGAGCATGAAGGTAAATATTTACAGGAAACCATCTGTATTTTGACATTAATAAACGGAACAAAGCTTTATGTTCAGGTTCAAGAAACAGGCTGTGGAAATGATGATAAAATTAACTGGTCATGCTTATTTGTAGAAAATGAGCACATTTATAGTTACTGAAAAAAAATACACCAGATGTTTACTGCAGTTGTAAACTAGTTCTTAATGAGTATGCATTAACACAAATATGGCGATGTCTTACGGGTTAACATTTTGACATCTTGGAATGCAAGACTTTTTTTTTTTAAACACACTGTACAATCCACGCGCCTGACAAAATGGCACATAGGCTTGGATTACATGGTTCCATTATTTTTTTATTCCACTGCTTAGCACTTTACAAATTATATACACCCCCTAGTGCTAAGACTACAAGAGACACCAGTCCTCCTTGTTCAGGCCTGTTTCTTGCGACGTTTTTATGAAACAGTCATCAATGCGTGTGTGTGCAGCCAGGCATAGCCTAAAAACAGCGCAATACATTGCCAGATGGTGGAGCTGAGCTGAAATCTAAAGCAGAACCAAATCCAGGGTATCGATTAACGGTTACCGTAATAAACGTAATAGGAGTCTCACTCACAGCTTCGTAAGTTTGATCTGTTGTATCTCTACAACTGTAAGTCTGAAGATAATACCGGAGGAAGCTTGGGGGCGCTCAGCCGTCACGTGTGGCACGTTTGTCTTCCAGCGGATGCACGCTTTCCCCAAACAAGTCCTTGGTCAGACAGTCACTTCACTATGTACTCCCACACCAGACGAAACTACGGTACAGCCACCAGACGGCAAAATCGACCCAACAACATAAAAATGTATTCATGCCCCACACTGGCCAGAAAAAAAAATAAAAAAATCTAAAGCCTTCATTTCACACTGAAGCCAGAATCACTTAATCACTTAGTAAATTAGTAGAATAATGTTACATAATAAGCAGTGCACTGGTCTACAGACAGTTTAGCACGTTAAACACAGAGTGGTTGGTCTGATCCTGCTGTGCAGTAGAGTCAGTTTAAGCTTGTTATTTTTCACATTTGTATGACATTGATACAATTTTGGAAGAATGTCTACAGTATGTTCTGTATTTCCATCTTCTCTATAAAAATAAAAGCTGTGCAGGCTGAATCGTTTGGGTCCTCTAAAAAAGGACATGTCCGCGTTTCTTTGTTAACCTCAGTCTCAGTAATTCACAGAAGCCAGCATATCTTTTGTGTTCTGTCACTTAACGAGCAGGAGTAGCTGAGAATGGGTCGTTCATCGCGTCCCTGCCGTGCTGTGGTCCGATGGCGGCGCCTCGTGATCAGACACAAAGGATGTTTGGACCGGGGCTGCCGGGGGGCCAGGCGTCAGGACGTGCCGACACACAGGACAAGTTCCCGACTAGGGGAAGACAGGGCAAAGGTCCGAATCAGCGGCCAAAGCTGGCACGTCGCCATGCGCGCAGTCAGTCGCCATGCGCGCAGTCAGTCGCCATGCGCGCAGTCAGTCGCCATGCGCGCAGTCAGTCGCCTGGAAGCTTCTGCGCCATCAGCACAGTCACTCTGCCTCTGAATATTTAAATATTGAATTTAAATTCTTTATATAATGGCTCACATACTGTTAGAGGTCTGTGATATTCAAGGCGATATTTGATCAGTCAGGTGTTTATAAGCCCTACAACCGGGACATAAAATAGTCATCTAAGGGCTGAATGTTCACAGGAGCTTACAGATATTGACCAAAAATGCCTTTAAATGAATTCAACTTGGTATGCAAGATAATTATAAAAGGTCTGAGCGATTAACGTACTGAGGAGTCCTTCATAATATGCAGGAAAGAGGCTGATGTCGCAGCCGTATGATGCTGAAAGACCTGATATCACACCAAACAGGCGGCCAGCATGAACACACAGCTGGACAGGAACGCGCCGGGGCAGGGAGATGCCGTACCTTCTGCAGCCACAGCGTCACGCACCTCCGGTGAAACGCGTGCCGGCATGGCAGCTCCGTCACGATCTCGTCTTTGACGTACTCACTGCAGCAGATGGCGCAGCACTGCTCTTTGCCTGTAGGGGAGGCGATCTGACGTGAGCGATTTCCAGTCTGCAGTTTTTACCCGCATGTGTAACGGCGCTAATGGTGCAGTGTCGACGTTTAAACGGAGGGCAGGCCAGCATCCAGCCGCCATTGGGGCCACCCAGGAGAGGGGCGGTTGTACGTGGGGCCGTCTGGCAGCCTGATACAAGGTTATACTGAACCATTATCATACGTTATGATCTATGACATGTCAGTCATCGTATCACCCAGTGCTCTCCATTACTTAAGGGAATGTCAAACATGATTTACGCTGTGGAAGCTTTTAAACACCCCCACCACCAGCCCCCCCCACCACCAGCGAACACAATGGTCAGTTTCTCTGATGTACATTCCGGTATGGTTGACATCCAGCCGTTTCCCGCAGCACGGAGACGGGGACTCGCACTGTGGTCCGGCAGAGACCCACCGTGACAGTCCTCCATCACTGTGATGGGCGGCAGGCAGTCGATGACGTCCTCGCTGGCGGGTGGGTGAGCTGGCTCCACGTCCATCGCCAGGGACTCCAGGTGCGCCAAAGCCACCTTCGGAAGAAGCCGAGGCATTTACACACATACAGAACCTCAGATGCACCCTCGTTTGTCTTTCTGAAGGGAAAACTTTGATGGACATTAAAAGTAGTTCAGCCTGCTCTACATCAACATTAACATATTTTGAAAACCAGAGGCACTCGTGTTGTAATCAACTGACCTTAAAATAACAGATGTTGGCCTGTCAAGAATTATTTGCAGAAAGACTCGTACGCATCAGAATGTCTAATGCTGTTTACCATTAGGAGCTCTGATAGTCTTATTAATGTCCCCATGAGTGCCTTCTTTCAGCTTTGCGCTATTCTACTTGTCTCAGACCGTAACGGCCACCACCCCCCCAGGCATCCCATACCTCCATGGCCTGTGCCAGCCGCTCCTCCAGAGCCATGTACGTCAGCAGCTGTGGATCCACGAAGGAGATGGCCTGTGCCACGCCAAAGCCGTCCCCTAGGTCATCCAGCCGCCTGTGGTCAAAACGCCCAGCTCATGTACACCATAAAGTTAAAGCCAATGGGTAAACCATTAACCAGAGGGTAACTATACACTAACCCAGAAAAACAGCCAGGACAGAGGACTTGAGAGAGCAGAGTAGCCCATTATACATGGAACTCAGCAAAAAACAAAGTCCAAGACAAGGAATTCCCATACATTTCAATAAAACAAAATAAACTTGTTTTTGAACTAGTTCTAGTTTTGATTCTAGGTCTTTCATCTATAGCTATCGTCTCCTCCAAGTACTTCCATTCCCACCAGAATTGTGATCAGAGGAAGTGCTATGTCGCTGCCCCCTCAGCAGATGGCGCTCTAGGTGGCTGCCTGTATCACTTAATGGGCTGGCCAGCACTACCCACTGCCTGCTACAAGCCACCTAGCAGGCTATTACCCACACGTTGTAATGAGATATTTTTTTCCAACCATTAAACAAAGAAATCTAAGTATAGTAACAAGACCATAAAATTGTTTCCAGTGAGCTATTGATAAAACTTTCCTTCAGGAAATTCTTGGCATCTATATTTCCATATATAACCCCACACAAAAGCAAAAAAAAATTAAAATAAGATCAACTGAACTGGT
>JAODLD010000124.1:2453984-2469602 GCA_026781065.1 Mormyrops boulengeri
CCCCCCCCCCCCCCCCCCCCCCCCCCCCCCCCCCCCCCCCCCCCCCCCCCCCCCGACACCTCACAGCTTACAGCTGGTCTTTAGCAACTCATTTTCTTGATGGCGAAGCTTCTAATGCAGGACAGAATTGGCTTCGAGATCAACTTGTAATGTCTGAGCGATTCCAGATGGTTCTCCGCTGCCGTCCTGGCCTTGGGGAAGCCAACCCAGGAGGCTTCCAGAAAAACGCCCACGTATTTCAAACATGAAGGACTCTCAGCAGAGTCACCGACGCATCACTGCGCACAGAAAGCAGCCTGCGTGGGCCTTTGTCCTCTTCAGGGGACACACTGACTCATTTTAGCGCATTAATGTAAATGCGATTTTATATTTGCCCCTACAGAGGCTCATTAATTTTGCCTTTTAGCTTAAGTGGGAACACTAAGTGCCGCCTGTTCAATCAAATCGCCGGCCTGCGGGTGTGAATTTCAAGCCTGGCTGACCACCAGGTCCAGCAAGCACAGGGGGGTGGAGGGTGCACCCCAGCCAATTTAGGGATTCATTTAAGATGATTTGTTTACAATTTAATACTTTGACATCTCCATACATGTCTGACCAGTGCTGTGCACAGCAATTTCACCACAAATGTTTATACGGGAAAGTTGCATACATTAGTGCTGTAATTAAATTTTTCTCCAGAATGCATTTCCTTTCACTGAATGCCAGAAACTTGAGGTTTGAGGGCCCATAGTTGACAACAAACAGTTACTAGACTAAATAATAAACTCGTTCCTTATTTAGGAGATGTTTAGTTCTGCTGACCAGCTAGCTGCAATCTTCTGATACTACTCACGAGCCATTTAATTACTTTCTGAAACGTTTATTTGGGGTGACGTTTTGGCCCCAGAAACCACACACCGGGCCCCAGTGCACAGGTAATAGGCAAGAAGGGATTCCTCTCAGCTGAATAAGTCACAGACCTCCACTCCGCGTCCAGATCCTCGCTCACGCTGGAGTCATCCTCCAAGTTATTGTTCCCATCGAGCATAAAGAGCCCCGGGTGAACGAAGCGGCTGGGGGGCTCGGCCTCCTCGTCGCTGCTGCTGCTGCTGCTGGCTGCCCCCTCGTGGTACGGAGGCCAGGGGAGCTCACCTTCCTCCAGTGCTGATTGGTCCCTGCAGAATGTCACATGACCCCATTAAAACACCAAGGTAAACATACCTTAGATAACCAGACTGTAAAGGTGCATCCATGCCAGAAATTCAAATACATAGACAGACATAATTATGCTTATTATGCTAATTTTAAAAAGAAAAAACACAAACATGCTACTGGTCTCCCACCAAGTTATGGAAGAAGCTGTGAATAACAGGCCCTGCGGTTAGAACGACTCACTGAAGCAGCATTACTAGCGAGAATAAGCTAAAGCATGTCGATTCAGCGGGCGCCGGGGGGGGGCACTCACAGCGAGACGAGGCTCAGCTCCGGCACGTCATCCAAGCTGCTGCCATCGCTCTGGCCCTCCGGCTCGGACTCGAACCCCGGTAGCGTCTCCCAGCTCTCATTCCCTAAGGAGGGCTCCTTCTCAGCGCTGGAAGCGGAGGTCCAGGAGGCCGAGAGCTCCCCCTCGCTGCACTGAGAGCTGCCACATTGACACAGGGAGGCGTGTCAACTGCACAGCCGTGCTCCGACATTCGGAAAGGGGCGGGTGAAGCCGCGCCGCTATGCATTCACACGTGGTTATGGCAACCATTTATAAACCAGTACTCCACCCTCACTAGTACAGAACAGTTTTTTCTTCTTCTTCTTTTAAAGTTGCACCACAATGGATATTCGTTATACTTTTATTTTTTGAGACAATATTTGTGTTTCACAGCTCTAATATGAAGGTGAAAGCTGCTAATATCAATATAAAAGTACAGATCAGGTACAGGTAATTTTCTAAATGTGCACCTTAATGGATGGATATTTTATGGATTTTATTAACTTGACACAATATGATGTACTTTGAAGTTAAATTTGACTTTTTTATTAGTAGGTTGCAGCAGTATTGATAGACTTCATATTTAAGACAGTCATACTTTGTTCCGTAAACCACTGTTTAATGAAGAGAGAAAAAATGCGATTTGTGTTTCGTTTCTTTTACCACCAATGTACCGAACTGCGACCTTTGTATACGGTTATACCCGTATGCGCTACGCCTTAACACCGTGTCACTGTGGTAGGCAGGCTCACCTGCCGAAAAGTGGCACCCCGTGGGGAGTTTCAGGGAGCCATAAATATGCCGAAGCACGGAGAACCAGCAAGCTCTATACAATCAGCACCATTAAGGACCGGCCCCCAGAAACAGGCAACGACAATGAGAAAACAAAACCTCCATCAACGGCAATAAGAAAATCTGGCACCTCATGAATGCGCGCCTACTACATCTGTCTGCTCGTCTAAAAAGCTGCCCAGCAAAAATACACGCGAGTCGTCTCTCAAAAAAGCCAGTGAACATGAGCCAGAGTAACAGATGTGCAGCAAACGAGGCGTGACTTCACTACCGCATCTCACCACACACACGGCGGAAGGAGCCGGAATCAGCGTGTAAACACGGTACCTGTCATCTCCCTTCCGGAAAGCACCATGCTTGTCGCCATAATCCTCCAGATCCTCCCAGAGGTCATCCTCATCCTCATCCTCATCCGTCCCGCCTGACGCATCTGCCTCTGCCCTCTGCCACATCCCACTCTCGGTGCCGACAGTCTGAGCATCGTAAACAGGGAAGTTTTCTGGGCTTTCCTTCGGCGACGTGGACCCACACCCGGCCTCCCCACTGGGGAGGATCCTCCTCCTCTCCTTTGGGTTCTCGTCAGTCTGCTTGCGGATCTTTGGCCGGACCACCATCTCTGTGGGGGTCGTCCTTGGGTCACCGTCACAGCCAACTGGGGACCCACATGTCTCTGTGTCCCCCAGAACAACAGCCCAAGAGTCCCTGTCCTTATCTGCTGAGATTCTACTCTGAAAACTGGGTCTGTCCTGACAGAGGAACTCCGCATCTCTCCGGAAGGCCCCATGTCTGGGTGAAGGCCCCCTGCCCCCTCGTGACGGAGTTCGCTGAGCAGAGTGCAAAGCATTAGGATGGTCAAACTCTTTATCCAGCTCTTTCAGCGGCAAGTCCAAGACAGCCTCCTCATCGCTGTCACTACTGTGTGCCTTGTAAGGGTCAGTGTTCACAAAGCTCAGTGCACTGGAGCTGCATACGTCGCCTTCACTAGGCGCGGGCCACCCACGGGCGTCCGAGATCTCCCCCAGTTTTGGCAATGGCATGAGTCCGCAGTCCCTGCCTCGGCCACATGGGGGCGCCCCACAGCCAGCCCGCTTCATCTTAAACATGTCTCCCTTCGCGTCTTCTTCCGGGTGAACGGAATTGGGGCTCACCGGGAAGATTGCCTGCAGCACGGATGAGATGCTCCCCTTTGAAGCTAAAACGGGAACAGAGAGCATCAACAGTTTAATTCACTTCAAAACTGAGCTTCAAACAACACATATATAACTCACTTATTCCAATACTCATTTCCGTGCTGAAAAATGCCTCGTACTCATAAATTTACCACGATATCAATTAAGAACGGGATGTACTGTAATCTAAATTTACATATCAATGGAAGCACCAAGCATTCATTTCAAAGAATATTACACAGGCATGTAATAGCCAGAAATTTCAAGCTTAAGAATCATTCTCATGTTTTAATTAAAATTTTACCATAACTTAAGTCAGAATGCAGTCATTGCGGAATTTGTTTATGCAGCTAAAATCAGCACTGCATTCAAACCCTAGCCTGCTACGTTTTCAATATGTGATTTTTCCCACCAGAAATGGGATGTTATATTTTAGTCGCAGCCTCTCGTTTACCGAACCCTGCAGTCACGCTGTACTTTTAGTACACCACTACAGACAAGCAGCATTCAAAAGTTTACACAAAGTAATGCCTATTACTAAAGGCATATTTTTGGCATCTCATCTCACATTAATTTAACTTCAGCGTATTAAACATGCGTCCAAATAATACCCAGGCATCTGTTAATTAATAATGAATAGATTTCCCTCCTACATACAATATGCCAGAAGACACCTCGCTGCAGTGTGCAGCTTCGGCCATTTCTGACTCTACATACCCACTACCTTCTGAGGACACCTGCCTCAATATTTCACATGCAACCTTTTTTATGGCCATTTTTTTGTAAGGCACGAACAAGGACGAGCAAAAGAGAGGAGAAGAGGATGAGGTCACACTCATAACGCCAGGAAAGGCCACTCCTATGCTCTTAATTTAAGCGTCTCTCGCTAATCTTCAAACACCTTCAACTCTACAGACCTTGTATGTATGGATGATACAGAAGGTTTATGAAGTGGGCTAATTCATGAAACCTGCACTCAGATCAGTCAACAGGGCTGCGAAAGGTAACTAGCAGTAATCGGAATCAGTCTGCACCGCTGCACTAGAAACTGACAGCATATAATCAAGCAAAATCCGCATCCACAAAGCGTTTCGAATGCTGGTACCGCAAAGCCATCCTAAAAATGATACTAAATAAATGATGCACATTGGCGAATGATGTCCACTGGTGCTAAGCGGTATTCCGGGATGTCGGCAGGCGCCCAAGCGAGCAGTAACAATAAAAAGGGATTAGCGCTAAATCCGACAGGGGCGACGCGGACGCACTTAGCGGCTTCCCTCCGCGGACCGGGTCCATTTCCACGGCCTGCCAGGCCGAGGGCCCGTCCGTCGGCTCCGCCTGCCGCCGCGCCTGGGTGGGCCTGAAGCTGACGTACGCGTGTCTCCTGCCGTAGCGCCTCCCGGTGATCGTCTGATACCCGCCGGCGGGTTTGGGCCAAGCGGACTTGCCGGCTTCCTGACCCATTACTGTAACAGAAACAAAGAAACTGGTGGCTGTCCGTTCGAAGGTATTTCATGGAGGGCAAAGTAATTTTACTGATGGGCCCGTGAGGCCCTTAACCGGCTCACCCTGCTTTCTCAAAAAAGGGCGTTACTTTGCATAATGGTGTTTCCCCAAATAAAAATGTTAATCAAACAGCGCATAATTTCGTCATCTAAAGTTGACAAAGTGAAAGCTCTTGTTTGATTAAAAACGTGTGGATAGTAATGCATATGATTTTAAATGTAATGTTGACACGTCATGCATATGTTGTTTGGTCAGAACAACTGAATGTTGTTACTGATCATGGAGGACAGGCGAAAAGAATTTCCCCGCGGGGATCAATTAAAGTGTATTATTATTTAAATTTTTAAAAACATATGGACAAATTCTAACAAACTGGGCTGATTCTACGCCGCTACTGAATGATTTGTAATTTAAGCATCTAAATATCCACATGCATAAGCAAAGTAATTGTTTATATTATTGACTTCCAGCTATTTCGAACTGCAATATTAGATTGTAGCTTATTTCAAACAGACAACTAAGAAGAGAAGTGAACAACTCTGCATCTGAATAACCAGCCTAATTCAATAACCGATATGGTACAAACATAATTCTATTCAAATTTCCATCGCAACTTGTACGGCTATGAAATTCCACTAAAATTATTCCCATATTTACAGGAGTCTTTTTTCTTTTTTACTATGTCACGCACTTACACATTGAACAAAAATTAATTTAACCCAAAAACTGATCAGAAAGGAGCAACGCGCCTCGATACCTGTATGTGACCAACATTTACAGCAGAGAGTAGAAAAGGAAGGTAAAGTAAGGTAAAGTATTTCATCTGACACTGCAAATGAGGCCTGATAAGGACGAAGCGATGGAGAGATCCAGCTGCCTGCAATTAACTAAGAAACAATACAGTCAGAGGATGTGATCCATGCACGCAAAATACATGTCATTCATTGCAGGTACAGAAGTAATATTTTAAAATAGACACTTTTACCTAACTGGAAACCCTCATAGCGTTTTTCTTTGAGCAGCAGACAGCAGCTTTCCGGGTCCACTACTCCGACCTCATCGGTCGCCGTCATAGGCTTACATTCGAATCACATGACACGTCTCCACCAATCGCTGTACGCCGGAGGTAGGCCACATGACTTTGGTTCTAAAAGAGAGGCAGGGCATCTCGATAATGTGTCATTCAATATGTCGGACCAAACAAATACGTGTAAGGGAAAGTGAAAGGAAAGTGATAGGTCTAAGTCGAAGTCCTATTCTTCGATGGAAGACATCAGCTTAACTAAAAATTATGAAATAAGATATGAGTCTCTCCATGTCCATTTTCCTGTAACGCATTTTTTTGTTTTTGATTTAAACTAACCCATACTGCCTTGTTCAAAAAAGATAACTATATTTATTTAAAAGCCCTTCATGGACATTCATGAATTTTTTTAACTCCAAGTCAAAAATGATTTGAGTCAATTTTGCAAAAACCACATCAAGTTTTCTAATGTGTCAATTTAAAAGCATGGTTCCTGTTTCAAAAAATAAACCTGACCCCATTAACAATAATATCCAAGCAGAAGTAAATACAGTCCCTACTTGTTTTAGCTATTCACATTCTACAAACATAATAAAATGTTAATTTCAGAACTAAAAAAAAAATTTAGAAAAACTTAAGCAGAGTATAAAGAAACACTGAAAGAACAGTATACTTAAATGGAAATGAAGCTTTATACACACATGAAATTCATGTATCTTACATGCTGAACTGTAGAACCTAAGGATCACGGTGAGAACTACACCCTTAGTCCAAAATGGAATTGAGAGCAAAGAATGCCATTAGTCTTTTGACGATGTTTATAATAACAATAATGGAGACTAATATTAGAATCAGGGAATGATTGCTGCTCTTCAAACAAGATGTTGCGACAGCATTCATGTCTGAGAAGAAGAGGGTCTGTGTTGTTTGCAATTGCATCAGCGATGGCGCAGCGGAATATTATTCTCCAGTGGCTTCGTTTGTGGGTCACAGATGAGATGTTGTTTCCTAGTGAAGGGATACACACTATCTATAGAAATAAAATGTGTGTCAGCTGTGCTCTTTTTGGATCATTTGGCGTGAAAATGAAAAGGACATTAGCTATCTCACAGTCCATCAGCGGCATGCTTCTTTCATTCTCTGTTTTTCTATTGATTGCTCACTCCAAGTTATTTTGCTTATCATGTAAGACCATGGGCAGAGTTCACTGTCCGTACATATTACTCTAAACTGCTGCCATAGTGACTGAAAGTTATCATCTGGTTCTTCAATAAGTTCAGTTTAAAGTATCAGTGCAGAGGAAGCACCAGTGAAGCCCAGTAGATGAGAAGCATGTTTAACTCTTTTAGAGAGATCCTGAGAGAGACAGCTGGTTGTTACATATGTGCAGGGTAGGCAGTGGAGATATCTAGGTATTACTAAGGAAGATTATTTATTTGTACTGACAGCTCTTTTAAGACACTCTGTCTGGCAAGGGGCAGACATAAAGCAAAAATACACAACCTGACATCACTATACATTAGGTTAATTGTTCAGTTGATGAATGTATCTTTGAAATAATTAACTGCAGATACATCACATTGATATTCAAATCCATTACTAAATTAAAAGAGTTAAAATAATGAAGAGGCTAATTTTTCAAGGACGACTTATATTCGCAATTTAAATAAGTTCCTCTTTTAACTGAGGAGTAGCAAAAAGGAATTGTGCAAAAGGAAACATTTTATTATGCCTGGATTATTGTAAAGAGAATAACAGCAGTCCTGCGTTTGTCTATAGACGTGGACTCGTTTATGTGTGTGAGGTTTGTTGTGATTAATAAGTCTGGCATGCACTGTAATTCAAAACAAATGCAATGTTCTTATATAAGTGTGATGATTTGTATCAAGTTCATCTTTTTGCTGCCTTTTCACAGCCCTCCTCCTGTGTGCATACACACACACACACAGCGATGTTTGGGATTTGAACTATCAACCTTCTGATTACAAACACAGCAACTTCATCCACTGAGCCACACACCATCACTGTAATTAGCATATCTTCCTTCCTCTCCCCTGTCTTACTTAAATTATAGCAGCATACAGCCCTTCCTGACCAACTGAGCCTGAAGCCGCAGTGTTGATCATTTCCTTTTTATAGTAAATAGGTTTAAACATGAGATGAAATGCTAACCCAAGTCACCCTTCACTTTCACATTTCACTGGATTAACAGGCAAATACTGAGATATATTGTTACACATAATGGGTTAAGACAACTGCAGTGGAAACTGTACAAAGACTGATCAGGTAAAATACTATACAGGGCAGCCTGGAACTACCTGTCGGCTTCTGTTCATAAGCTGATCAATGTGGTCAATCTTACATCTAAAAGGTAAAGTACACTCAAATGAATGTATAGCACTCAGATAAAGGTACAGGGCTTGGACGCCATAATTAATCTGTATAGTATTGAAATACAAATGGTATTTTTTTTCGTACTGTTTCTGGAAATTGATTTGTCTTTATCTCATAAGTACCTGATTATTTGAGTTCTTTTTTTCATGAAGTCAACCGTAAAAGATGCACAGGTTAGTCAGAGGCGGCGTTAGACGTGGCACCGTTGGCTTTGAAAGAAGCCCCAAAGCTTGCATCCCTGACTGTGTGATTGCAGCTATGCTCACATAGCCTTCAGATCCATGTATGGCAGAAGATTTGGCTTATTTAGGCCCCAAGTTTACACAGCAGGTGACTCTCAAGATGCCCCATCTTACCAGCATCTCCCGTCGACTCAAAGTAGCAGGTGTGAGGCTCAGCAGCATAGGACTCTGTCTGACATCAGAAGGCTGCCAGTTCAAATCCCAGACGGATGCCACTATTGGGCCCCTGAGCAAAGCCCTTAACCCCCAGTGCCAGGGGCTCTGCACGCTGGCTGACTCTGCACTGCGACTCCTCAAACTTGCTCTCAGCTGTCTGTGTGTCTCACGGAGAGCAAGATGGGACAAATAAAAAGAGAATTTGCCCACAGGGATTAATAAAATATCACTATGCTGTATACATTGTGTATCCTTGGCTGCACCGTGCATGATGATTCAGTCATTAAACAGATATGTGTTGTGAGACATCTGTGCAGGAGGGAATCTATGTCTGTTTGTATCCCCAGCAGACACTACAGAAAATTATGGGCACTAATAAAATGCATGTTTTTATGAATACAAATCTAGTATACAATAAAGCCAAATTACAAGTACCCTGGGGTTATATGCATGTACACAAAGATAAAGACACAGAACAAGGTACAAACTGAAGAAAAAAAAAGCTATAGTATCCTTTTACATTCGCTAAAGATTTAATGCAATCAGACGAATTTTCACACAAGGCTTCAAATGAGTACATTTTCATTTGTGAATGGAAGCGTTGACAACAAGGACTAGATTAAAATTTAAATTGAGTATAAACAGTTTAATGCTATATTGTGACATGAAGTTAGAATAGGTTATTTTAGCAGGAAGTATGGCCATAATTATTTATAAAAAATGCATGTTTCTGTAAGTCCCCGAAGAGTCCAGCATGCAAACCGAGCAGCAGGGCGGGATCCTAAAGTTGATGTAAGATTTAAGGAGTTAATGTGCTCTGGTACTGCTCTCCATCTGCGTCACTCGGTTATGTCACGGGAGGCGGGGGTACACTTTCACTGGGGGGGGCTTTTATTTTTCCCCTGCCAGGCAGATGCTGGAAGTCAGCTGGGAAGCTCACGGGTGCAATGCAATAACGTTGATGGGCAAAGTCACTGGGATCCTGTCTTAATATCCACCCTGGATCGCACGTCGCGGATAACCGGGCGGGACATCAAGAGGAAAAAACGCATGATTTACCATGCAAGTATGGAGGGATAGGAGGGCGTAAATTGCACATCTAAAAGTTAAACCTGTAGGAATACGGAATACTGGATGGCGCCGGGAAATGGTGCACGTACTGCCACGGCACTTGCAGTTTTCCCGTTTGGTCGACATGTGGCGTCACATTACGGCTGAGAAGGATTTCATCGCGATCGGGGGACAATCGCAATACTTTTAAAACTGGCTCCTGCTAGGGTTTGTTAACGCAGCCAACGGAAGGAAGAGGGACCCCTACAAAAAAACAAGAACGGATTAAGTTTCTTTTTAACTGACATTTCCTGTGCCGTACAAACACATCAAAACGCTCCGAGTGATTTTCTTAAACTGTCCATGCCATTCATAGATTTAAAGTTCGAAATCACTTTATATTTATAAGTGCATTAGAAATGTGTTTTCTGGAAAGCTAAGGGGTGAAAACATATACACGTTTATAATGAATCTCACACTAGGAAACTGGTAGAGCTGGTTATAGATCTGGTTATAGTGCTGTTTATCGGTGAGCTCGACGGGTCGCCGACAGCCCCCTACCTGGCCGGTCCGACTGTAAGGTGCGGGCTGTAGGCGGCGCCATCCTCGCCACCTTGGCACTCACTTCCTCGGCCGCTCACGCTAGATAAATACAGGAAGAGGGTTAAGGCAGAGCGGTTTACCAGCTCAGTTCGGTGGATCCGATGAACCTTTCCGCATGGCAGTGAAAATCGGTGATCGGCGCGTCTTTCCCGGCTACTTCTCTTCCTGTCAGCGATTTAAAGTTTTTTCTTGGAGCCTGAACATGGACAATATCTAGGAACGCCTTGTTCAAAAGCCTCATACCGCAGTGGTGCTTTTCTGAATTGTCATTTCTTTTCTTTTGTTTCCCCCCCCTACTTCCTTCAAAGGAAAAAAGCCAAGGCATTAACTATTAGCCCAATTTCATGCCGTGCATGTGAATTGTGATCTTGCCGTTTTATATGAACTTTTTCCGCCTCTTTCGGCTTCCCTACGCCGGCTGAGGATGAAGCTGAGCCGGCAGTTCACCGTCTTCGGCAGTGCCATATTCTGCGTGGTGGTTTTCTCCTTGTACCTAATGCTGGATCATCTCCAATTGGACCACAGCAAAAATCCCAGCAACACAGTGGGCAAACTTCAAAACGTGAGTAACCGAATCGGCCATAAGCTTTGAAAACTTTGCGGTCGTATTATGAAAGCGATCACCTCCCAAGTGTTACATATTAACGATCTAACCCAAAGTACACGTGTGCCGACTCTATTGGCGATTGCGCTGTCATTATAGATTAAACTACTTTTGTGATTGTTTTCTTGCGTACAACAAAGCGAAATGTTTAATATTGTTGTTATTATTGTTGTTATAGTTTAGTGGGAGTGAGCAAGAAGGCACGACCTGTTTAAACAGTGAATCTGTCTACAGTGGATTTTTAATGTACACTGTGCGCTTCATTGAAATAAAGTAAGGAAAAGACTGATTGCAGTCAGGGTAACAATATGGTATTGGAGTAGCTTATTATACTTTACTTGTCAGTTGGATGTCAGTGAAGTTGTTAGTCACCTTTCAGTGTTACACCTCGATAAACGCAGCAACTGTGTACAGTAAACGTGAAGTACCGGAACTTTCATTAGGTTCCTGACACGGAATTTAAAGTCAGTGATCTTCTATAAAGTATACACGAATATCCTGCACAAAATGTCTTGTTGTTTTTTTTACCCTGCTGTCAGCTGTGGTCAAATTGTGGTCAAATTCAGGTCTCCGTGCTGGTCATTGATGTGAACTTCTTCCCGCTGTTGTTCCAGTGAATCTGTGTTGGTGAATAAGTTTCTCCTTTGGAGATAATCCATGTTGCTTATTTTTGATATGTTAAGTAAATGCATAAAAAAATTAATTACAGCCCTACTAATGACAATGTTACCGTAATTGATGTTCTAGTTGATCCTGTTAGTCTAAAAAATAACATAGCCATCCTGAGGCTAACGCTATTTGTAACAACAGTAGCCTACTGTAAAGAGAGGAACCTTTTCGTAGATCTGTGGATAACCATTTAACACGCTAGCTTGGTCTGGTACGTTGTCTATACCTCTGAGAGTATGATCCATTTAAACTTTGTCAGTCATCTTCCCCTTCAAACCCTTTGATTTAAGCGAGGACCATTTATTTATGTACAGTAGAAACTTAGATCTGAGCTGCATGTAATTAATAAACGCGTAACGTGAGTCATGAACTCTTGGGCACATTCTCATGGATCTTTTGAGGTCTTAACACTGCCTATTTTCTTTTTTTGTGAAACCAAGTAGCTTTTACACAATGCATAAGCCAGTCATGAACAAGTACTTGATTGTTAGGTCATCACATAAACTGCTGTAAAGTATGAATTAAGTCTGTGCATTATCTCAAATATTACACAAACATTAAAGTAGGCCGGGGACTTCTGATCTTGCTGCTGTTACTCTGCATGTTTTGCATGTTAAATGACTCCAGCTCAAAATGGTTCCTTCACGTAAATATCTGTGAAATCTTTCGTATTTGAATAGAAGACTTTTGAAACCTAGCTCTAGTTGTCTTTACTGGCATATTTTCTTCAGGTTGTCCTTAGAGAGTGGCCTGAACCTTAAACACCCTTGGATTTTTTTTTGAGTGTAGTTGCAAACAAAACGATTTTTAAATGGTCTCATGTTTCCTAGCATTTCATTGTCTGTTTACCGTTTCCTCATGCAAGTAAAGAATGGTGTATAATTCCTGGTGGCATTTGCACCAGAGGGGCCTGAATTGAATCTAGGGCTGTCACTATCGATTAATCGGTAGATTACTCGATTATTTGTTTAATTTGACGATCCGTCGAGTAATTATTTATGATATACATTGAAGTTGGCATAAGGCAGGAACCAAGCAACCATAGCAGGGTCACGCATACGTTCAATTTAAAGCATTTAAGTTCCATGTTTCTGGACAGTGGAAGGAAACCGGAGACTGCCAACAGGCCACGCCCACACGAGGTGAATATGCAAACTATATAAACAAAGCAGTGGGGTGCAGCGATAGTGCCGCCCTCGTAGGCGTGTATGATGTGCAAGGTTAATATCGACATCGCATTTCATGCACATGCGATTATCACATTGCTAGGACCGTGTTAATTTGCTGGCTTCAACCCATCGATACGTTGCGCTAAAACGTCTTTGGTGAGCCAAAGAAAGATGATTTAGCAGGGTTGGCAATTCTAACAATGATTCCTTTTCAAAATTATTTAGAGTATGTTAACAAAAAAATCAGTCCACAGTTTTTGCATTTGCATGAGCGCTGAATTTGTCTCAGAGAGCAATCATAATTATTCTGTTCGTTGCTGCTTGACTCGGTCACACTGTGTGCCGCATTCATGAGAAATTAAACAACTAACGACAATACCACTAACTTATGACAGATTTTTTTGGTGGATAAGTTCTATTTGGCTATATAGTTCATTTTTCAACCCTTTAATTTTGCAAAAACATCCATCATTCAACCCCAAGCCAAACACGCAATATGTTTGCAAAAAATAATTTATTATGATTAATATGTACCATATTATGTAAGATGATGTGGTTAAATGACAGGGCTAACATTTGTTTTAGCAGCGATTATTAATATTTTGACAGAAGAATCCATTCATCCATTGTCTGTAACCGCTTATCATATTCAGGGTCACGTGGGTCCAGAGCCTATCCCAGGGGTTACGGGCACAATTAAGGCAGGGAACAACCCAGGATGGGGCATCAACCCACCCATCACAGTGTAAACTCACTCACGCACACCTATGGCTAATTTGGTAACTCCAGTCAGCCTCAGCATGTTATTTGGACTGTGGGGGGAAACCGGAGTACCCGGAGGAAACCCCACTACGGCATGGGGAGAACATGCAAACTCCACACATGGAACCCCGGCGGAGACTCGAACCCAGGTCCCAGAGGTGTGAGGTGACAGTGCTAGGCACCGCGCCGCCCCACATACAGGAATCATAGAAAGCAAATTAAGCAAACTGAATTATAAGTGAATTATAAGTGCGAAAAAGACAGGCTGTGCTATTCCGAGAGGCTAAATGGCACATATCTATAGCTAATCTCATATTTTTAGGTCAGTCCATCAGAACCAGATTTCTCAAGATATCTGTATTGCAGTCGTGCTGTGCTGATATTTTTCTGGTTTGTAATACTAACAAACGACTGCATTTTCATTCCGTTTTAATGTGAAGTGCTTCCACAAAACTGATGTTTTTTGCTCTTTATTTTCACCCGCATCCGCTATGCGCCTTCTCCCTTACGCCAGATTGAGTAATTAAGAAGGAATTTTTTAATTGATGCTGTTTTGGTAATCGAGTTTTATCAAGTAATCGTGACAGCTCTAAATGGAGGTTAAGTTGGTTTTGCTTTTCAATGACGGGGCATGTTTCTACGTCTTGTTCCTCGCTGAGAGTGTGAGTATTTGCAGCAGTGTAATGACCGTAAACAATGTAATAAAGGAGCCTGTATAGTATTATATTTACTATAGGTGTCCTTCTGTGGTCTTGTCCAGGGTTAGATTAAAAAAAATTGCAGATGCCAGCTATGGTCTGGGCATGGTAATGATGGGAAAACAATGTTCATTTTTGGGTTTCCTCTCATTTAACACACCTGATTAAACCCCTTGTGCTAATTACCACACAGCTCTTGAGCTGAATCATTTGGAGTGGAACAGGGAAAGAACTAAGCTACACAGGGCTCCGGCCCTCCAGGAGTGCAGTTTGAGACCCCTGATTTAGGAGGTATGAGGACAAATGTGTAATGGGCACTTACAGATCAACACTCAGCTGTAATAACATGTTTTTAAATTGAATTTCTGCTTGCTTTATAAGTTTTATACCTACTTCTGTTGCATCTTGCATTTGAATAATGGTGTGTTGGGCCCCGATCTGTTTTTAGAACCGTTCTCTGGCCAGTGTTGCGTAACAGTTCTGATTATTTACCAGCCCTCCACCAAGTGTGACCCAGTCTCGCTTCATTCAATGTTATGATGTTGCATGTCTCTTTACCTGCGTGTTCTTCTTGGTCGTTGAACCTCAGACCTCTCACAGCTTGGAAACTGCAATTCTGCTGAGGGAGAGAGCAAATCCTGCCAGACTGAACCTCCTCTTGAAGACTCACTCAAAACACTCTCCCAAATGTTAATACTTGCCTTGACAATGCAATAGTTGCACTTAAGATGTTTAATTTGGTTTGATACAATGTTTCTCAGGTCAGACAATCCCCAACACACCTGTACCAAACAATCAAGAATGAAACAATCAGTCATGGACTTGGTGCAGGTGTGTTGGGAGCTGGGAGGGAGCGAAAATGTGGACTGTGTGGGGATCCCTGAGGACTGGGTGGGGGAACACTGCTTGAATACAGTTTGACAGGCAGGTCTTTTGTCCTAATCCTGAATTACTGGGCTTGTGACAAGGAACAAAGTGAAGAGAGAATTTGGTTTCCACATTGTTCTCGGGATAACGTGCTTCATGTTTAAAACTCAAATGTCGCCCACGAGTCTATTTTGTGTGTGTGTGTGTGTGTGTGTTCACATTGAAGCCCCAACAGTTTCCATTGTATTTCCATTATAGGCCAGTTATAAACCAGCTCAGTGAGTTTGGCGTAGAGGTGATGTTCCCTGGCATAGGTGTAAATTACAGGGGGGTTGTATGGGGGGGGGGGCGCCGGGGCGCGGCCGGCCCAGGGCGGCGCCGGCCCGGCCCGCCCCGCGGGCGGCGGCGGGGGGGGGGGGGGGGGGCGGGGGCGGCGGGGGGGGGGCGCGGC
>JAODLD010000124.1:2473378-2496406 GCA_026781065.1 Mormyrops boulengeri
GATTGAGATAGAGGAGAACCATTTTCCTCAGATAAGCGTGTTAAGTTTTAATTATCCTGAAATTAATTAACCTTGTATTCCAGGTACTGTCTTTCAGAATTAATGCCATGCTGAGTGTAGTGTTTGTCTGTGGAGTCAGCGACCCACAAGATTCTTACAATGGAGTCTTGATTGGTGAGGTTAATCTGTGCTGTTCAATCAGCAGTGTTGGGGTCCAGGCTGCAGCTTGGGGTATGTGAGGTCAAGGAAGTTCACAGAAGCCACCGCTTCCAAGCTCTTCTGTGCGTGATCTCCACGACGTGTCCAAAAGCACAGATGGTGCCAGCTTTCATGACGCTCTTCTATCACTGGCCAGTCGAGCGTCTTTTACCACGTTTTACAGTGTTTTACCCTGTTCCCTCAGATGCTGGAGGTGTATGATCTGCTCGCGTTTGACAACCCTGACGGCGGTGTGTGGAAGCAGGGCTTTGATATCACTTACGAGGGCCATGAGTGGGACCAGGAGCCTCTGCAGGTGTTCGTCGTGCCCCATTCCCACAACGACCCCGGTAAGTCAAGGCCATCGGCGGCTGACTTTGTCCACATGTTCTTGCAAGCAATGAGCAAGCGAATGAATACAGTCATTCTGCTTTTTGTGAGCCTGACGAGGAGACGGTCACCTGCCTCAAAGTACTGTACTTTAAACACTGGGTATTAGTCACAGCCTGTGTCCTGTTCGTAATGACCAGTAAATATGGCTGTTTACTGGAGCCTACTGAATTATGTGTGTGTGTGTGTGTGTGTGGCACATACTGGCTTTGCTGGTGAGCATGGTGCGGTTTAAGGTAGCAAAGTGGGAATCTGACTCCGTAAATGATGCTGTCCCTTTTCCCATCTTGTTCTACGTGCACAAGTATGCAGGTGAGAGTGAAGCTTGGGGTCTGAGCACAAGGTCAGCCACTTCTCTGGCATCCCTGCGGCATTTTTCAGGCGATTTAAGGGCCTTTCTCAAAGGCCCAATGGAGATGTGGCTACTGTACCGAGTAGGACTGTAACAATATACCCAGCCCACGAGACGAAATGAGACACGATATTTGGTTCATGAGAACGAGACGAGACGATATTTTAACAATATTTTAAGAAAACTTCAAAGAGGAAATGTATTACTGGAAAGCAGCATTTTATTTGATTAATTTGAAAGACAAAAAATGTTAAATAATGCAGATGTTTGGTGAAATGTGTTAAATAATCACCATCATCATATGCAGGAAAGGACAGAACAAATATTTAGCACCATAAAATATTTCACCACCAACTCAAATGACAGGCTTCTCTCCTGTTTAACTTCTCAATTGAACATAAAATAGAATATAAATAGCAAACATTAAACTTTTTTTTTAATGTTTTCTTCACAGGTGCAGTGGATTTAAGTAAAGAACCATGACGGTGCTGCAAATGGCTTTGCGTAGTAGTAGCAGCGTTAGTCGCAGTGTACGGCATTATTTCCCTACAAAGATGGTTCGTGTTTTGTTTGTCACCCTTTCGTCGTTTATATTTTCTGCCCGGTACCCAAAATGCTGCCACACAAAAGATTTTAAAGTGTCTGGGGCATCTACTATAGTAATTTTGTCAAGCGCCGATATTATTACAGCAGCTGATTTGCAGGGCCTTCGCGAGACCGCTTTTCACTCCGACGAGAAATCTCGTTATGTTGTAATATCGCGAGATCTCGTTACACCCCTAGTACCGAGCATGGGATTCAAACCAACAACCTTTTGGTTACAGGTATGGAGGGTATGTGAAAGAATTAGTGAGGGGGGAGGATGGGATGGGGTACACTGTCAAGGTCACTGTTAACTCATACAGGCAGTGGGAGTGTCTCCACCCCCAACTTCCCCAAAATGGGTCTTTCCTCAGTCCTACCAACAGCTGTAGGACTCTGTAGGAGCCTCTTGTTTTTAAAAGCACTGTCTGTTTCTGCTGAGTCATCTTCCAGTTGTCCTGTTGCAGCTCTGAAAATAAACTGCTGTGTCCTTCTTACCATGTGATCGTGTGGCCGTTGGGCCCTTTTGGGTGAGGAACAGGGTAAATCGCTGGCAGGCACTCGAGTGCAATGCCCTTCTCATTCCATTTCACAAGGATATATATTTCTGTATAGGGAATGTTCCAGGTGCACTATGTCAAACGGCGGGTGAGAATTTGCTGTGTGATTCTGCTCTTTGAAATCCAAACCGCCTGGTACTTATCCCTAATCACGAATTCCTAATCCTGCAAAGAAACACGGCGGCGAGGTGGGATACTCTCCTCTCCAGTCATGGTTTTCAGCAGCGTTTCAGCGTTTACTTAAAGCAATTCACATCTGTTCACTTTCACATCATGCGTTCTGCAGATAATCGCTGTGCGGTAGCACATCAGCAGAAATGTGGGTAAATACTGCAGTTCAAATCCCATTTAAAACCAGTTTAAACCTGTCACTTGTCTTTCCACCACAGATGGGACAGATAAAACAATTATATTCAGACTCTTGTATTATTTTGTTTTGCAGAATGACTTCTGTTGCAATGTTTCCCCCCCCAATTTAAAATTGCAGTTTTGTTTCTCGAATTCAAGCTAAAAATTGTAAGGTAATTGTAAAGTAATTTTTCTAAAATTTTAAGCCACACAGACATGAGAGTGGGTGGGAAACGTCCTCACAATGACAGTTTACCCCCTTTCTGTCCCAGCACGTTTAATAGCGTTTAAATGATAATGAACTTCCTTCTGAATCCCACAGCAAGGTTTTAATGAGACTTGAGGTTTTAATTTCCGATAAATAACCGATTTGGGGGTGGAGCTCTTGCCTGCTGCACCTGGATCAGATCAGAAAACATCACCCAGAGTTTCCTTGCTGAGAGAGGAAGGAAAAGGGGGAAGTGGACAGGAAACCAGGACCTTGACCTCGACACTTACTAACGAACTGCTATTGGTAGACAGTATAAACAGTATAGCTACCTCATTAAGTACAGTCATTTGCAAAGGCTGTACCAGTTTGTTTTGACCCATATTTGCACATTTTAGTTCTGCTTTAACCAACAGTGGTCTGACTGGTTTAACGGTAACCCTACCTCAGACCAAAGCCTGCACTTACCATTGTTACCTTTTGTCCATTAGGGTTTTGCAGGAGTTAAATAGTGGCTTTTGACATGGGTTTGAATGTGTGGGGATTCCCTTGGAATTTTGTTGTGAAGTTAGAGAATCAGGATTCTGGAGTTTTGCTGCCTCCCACCAGCCCCTGGTCTCAGTCTCCGCTGACTTGACGTGGGGTGTGTCTGGCGTTGCTTTGGTACCAAGGATTCTGGGAGCAGTAGTTTCTTCCAGCAGTTCCTCCTCTAAGCCGTTGCTCAAGCATGGTATTGGTCATCCATTCCTGTGAGACGGTCAGAGGAAGTTCTCAGTGCCTTTGCTGTAAGTTTAGTCTGGGTCCTTGTTGTCTGCCTGGGTCGACAAGATCTCCAATTTGAACACAAGTGATTGTATTCTGATGTTCTTCACAATGTGGATAAACACACCCTTTCTCATATTTCTCTCGCTTTCAGTGTGTCCTTTAGTTGACTTTCTGATACCAGAATGAACAGCAAAACCACCCCCCCCACCACACACGCACAGTAGGTGTGGGATTCAAACTCTAGAATGACTATTATTATTAATGAATATTGATATTAAATATGAATGAGAACTTTCTTCCTGTTTGTTAGTGTTCCCCTGCCATTGCTCAGTACGAGCTGCTGATTCTCACTCTGCATGGTTTTCTGTGGTCTGTGGAGTATGAGTCTCTGCAGATCTCCTCTTTCTGAAGGTGAAATCACTTGCTCACTTGCTCTTGCCCCCCCCCATCATTTTTGCTATATTATTTCAAATATATGGCTTTTGGTAAATCCTGCAGTTATACAGCCCTAAGGCTACCCTGTTTATTATTTTATTTGTTATGAAATATGGCTCTATGAAGTCGTTTGCCAGCTGTGTTTTGTGTGGTGTCCCCCCCCCCACTTGACCTTGATCTGTGTGTGTGTGTGTGTGTGTGTGTGTGTGTGTGTGTGTGCATGTACTGCAGCAGTTTAACTGGCTGAGCCTGGCTGTATTAATCACAGAAGAAAGCGGCGGTGATGTGGGGGGGGCAGCGGAGATTAACGGCCGGTTGCTTTTATAGGCTGGCTGAAGACGTTCGATGACTACTACATGGACCAGACGCAGCACATCCTCAACAATATGGTGGTGAAGCTGCACGAGGACGTGCGGCGAAAGATGCTGTGGTCTGAGATCTCCTACCTCTCCAAGTGGTGGGAGAACATCGACGTCCAGAAGAGGGACGCTGTCCGAAGGTGACCTTTTCCTTTTCCGTGTCCTCTAACCTAGCGAAATAGTCACTGATGTATTGCTACATCCAGTCACATTTTCCTTCAGGTTTCAAGATTCTAGTTTTTATTGTCACGTGTTTGCGGAACACAAGGGAGGGACCGGTACATTGGGCCATAGGACATCCAGTGCGATAGAGGACGGAGAGACATCCAGTGTGACAGAGGGCGGACAGACATCTAGTGTGACAGAGGACTGGCAACTGGCAGTGCAATGAGAAACAAGACAGTGACAAATGTTGGCAATAAATCAGGAATGAATATGTGATGCAGTTGTCATTCAGTGGAGGCTCCCTCACACCTCCAGTGCCAGGGCTTTGGTCTCCCTCTGTATATGTAGAAGTTGCTTATTCCCCCTGTTTTATATGGGATTCCTCCTGCAGTTCAGTCACATCTGGTTTGGCTAACCAGTGTCTCTGAATTAGCTGTGATTTGTCGCACGATGGGCTGGCATCCCATCTGGGGTGTGCCCCCCCCCCCCCACCTGGGACAGGCTCCAGGTCTTTCCAGTTCCACTCTGCCTCATTGTTGCAGATGTAACAAGGGATTGAGCGAAGATCTGAGCTCTGCCGTCTCTTTCGGTGGGAACTTCTCTAGGTGTTGATGAGACATAACTGAAGGTTAGATAGCTATAAAACCAGCCCCACTCGCTGAAGGGCTGTCCTGTTTGAGTTTCGTCAGACAGGAACACTTGGTTTATGACGCAAAGGGCTTTATGTCACGCTCTGGAATGTGGCACGGATTGCCCCGGGCCAAAGTATGCTTCAAGCCGCATTCTGCTATTTAAATGGTTGAAATGTATTTTGTTAGTGCTTGTGAATAAGTATAATGTATTTTTTGATCTGATTTAGTTTTTATTTCATTAGTAAAAGACAAACATTTTTCCATTAAAAAATGAAGAACAAATTAAATACCCTCCTATTTCTTTTCCAGTCCAAGGATTAAAGGAGCACTTCTGAATAAGCACATCAGTTTAAATTGCTTTATCAAATATTAATGGGCCAAAGCATTGAGGCGAAGCTGTTCGCTTGGGCTTCGCTGAGGCTGTTATTGGTTTACCTGCCCAGACTGGTGTGTGTATTCCCTCCTATTGATGATCGATGCCGTCTGGTTTCATTTCACTCCCTTGCCTGGGCATGGCCTTACCGTTATGATTGGGAGGGAGCGGGATACAGGTGGTTATAGGTTATCGACCTGAATGCGTGGAGTTACATGCATGGTGTCACAAATAGGGGAAGAGGAGGATGAAAGAAAAAAACTGTCCTTGGTGTTTATTGAAGTAATTGGGTGGCTTGTAGTTCTTTTCCAGTAGGTTGTAAGTTTGAATCCCCGTAATCACCGCTGGACCCTTGAGTAAGGCCCTTTACCCTTGCTAACCTTGCTATCTGACCCCAAGCTTTCCTCCATTGTGTATCATTTTGGACAATTTTCTTTACAGTTTACACAGAAGTGTTGATCAATGTGGATATTCTGGGCACTGGTCAGTGCTGCTGTTTATTTGTAAAAACAGGGAGTTGGCTCCTAGCCCCAGTTGGCTGACCCTGCCTTTTCAGTTTTATGCCAGTTTGGGCAGAAGCTTCTGCTAAATAAATTCAATGAAAATGAGACAAGGACTGCCCATGGCACACAACTGAAGGCATGTCACCTAAGCATGTGGTCTATTAAGTCTATTAAATATATAGTGCCCGCTTTACTTGGATAGAGTCAGTGGGCGGGATGTGTAACGGAGTATGGAAAGGTACGGAGCAGCGTGTTTCCGGAGTATGGAAAGGTATGGAATGCTGTGTCTGAAATGGTACTCCTAGCAAAAAATCCCCACAAGGTGCCTGCCATTCACCACCACCCCCGAAATCTCCCCATCTGAGTAAAATACCTCGCGCAGCCTGATGGTGAGCATTGCTCCCAGACCGTGGTGGCCGAATCCTGCCCACGCGTGGTCCTGTCAAGGCATCATCTGCCCCCCCCAATGGCTCACATTGAAAGGTGTCCCGTATGCTTCGCATTAAAGGTTGATTTGTCTATCACAATGGTGGATTGTTCCACGGCTCCTTAGTTCCTTCAAATGAAATAAGTCGTCTCTGAAAAGACAAGCATGCAGACCGGCTCTCTCCTTGTGCAGGGGCCTGACAAGGCTGGCCAGGTGTGTGTGTGCATGTGTTTGTTAATCTGAGTAAGTATAAAAATGCAGTCTCTCCACACCTGACTGCGTAGCATGGTGTACACACAGCCCTCATGTTGCAGAGCTTACAGTACCTGTTTAAGGTGAGGGGGTATAAAAGGAGCCAATGACTTGTTTAGAATTGGTGAGTGACAGGGGAGGTGGCACTCTGGGGGGCCAATTGGCTTTTAATTGCCCCTGTGGCCCCGCCCCTGACTTATCGTTGGGTCAGCTGGAAACTGCGCCCAGATGCAGGGTGTGCCAGCACCGGGTTTGGGGCCCGCTGCCTTTTTGACTGGGCCGCAAGGAGTATTTTTATTGAATGTGGAGTAATCAAAGCAAGATTAGATGCATCGGGAAAAGACCAGTTTAGCGTCAATGTCCTTTGTGAGTAAATAATTAGACCTAAAAGCTGTTCTGAGACTTTGGAGCCCAAATTGAGTTTTTGTTTAATTTCTTTAAAACGCCGACAGACACACAGGCATCTTCCTAGGTGTCCTGTGCGGCTGACTGCACGTCATCCATGCCATGAGGAGCAATTTAAATAATGTAGCATGCATGCATGCCAAGCACTTATTTCTGCGGGGGGGGTCCTGTGCAAGCTCACTTGACCCTAAAGGCAGGGCGATATGTGGTTCAGCAGGCACGACTGCGCGTTTCACATATGCTTGTGATCGGAAGGTTGCCAGTTTGAATCTCAGGATTGGCAGGACTTCATCGTTGGGGCCTTAACCCCCGTTTGCTCTAGTGACTGGCTGCCCCCGCTTTCTCAATCTTTTCTTGATTTCCCAATCGTGGATAAAAGAGTCTGCTTTTTTAATTTTTATTTTTTTTATGTAGCAGAGTAACGTGTGAAAATGTAATGGGGCTATCAAAAGTGTGGGCTTTTTCCTGGCCCCCCTGCCAACTTCACAGATTTAATTGGATTCCCGAAATGAATCCCTCTGCAGCACAGAGTTATGTCACTTTATTCGGACTGCGAGATGCATCCTGCACCTTCAGGCCATTTTATTCCTCCAGTTGTATCAAATTTTTCAGTTAAATTAGTGCCCAGATGAATATATAAAAGTGTAATTCCTGCCACTCCGTGCCGGTCTCCCCTCACCTGTAAGTAAATCAGACTTGTCCCGCTTTGGGAAAACTGACTCGCACCCAGCCGTGACGTCTCTGACTGACGAGCACAAACAGTGCATTTCTGTTTCAGTTTGACATGTAACATTTGTTTAGGTTATTAAAAATTTACATACCATGTGTAACTTTGTAAAACTGTAAATGGGAGGGAGTGGGGGAGGGGGAATATAGGTTTTTGCTGTGTTTTTCCAACATTTCCGGCTTTGCCTCGAGTTTCCTCTGTAAGTCAGTCAGTGGGGGGGGGGTCAGAGGGCAGAAGTTCACCCCCAGCTGGACCCTCCCATTCACTGCATCGTGCTGCATCGAGACCAGGGCGTCTCGCGAATGACACTGGGATGTGAGAGCCCTGCAAGGGGCGTCCCAAGGTCATTCACAGATAAATACATTTTAAAACTGTGTGAGGGATCACACGACAGCAGCATAAATTAAGGCTTGTTTGTGAAAAATTATTTTTGAAAGCAATGAGTCTGCGAATTTTAAAGTATTATTTTTTTGTTCCACTGTGTTTGGTGATAAAATGTTGGCATTCCTACTTTAATTTTAATTGTGTTCATTTCAGTTTAGGATTGCACATGAACAGACAATTAAAACTGTCACCTTAAAATATTATAGGTAAAAGTTTTTAAAGGTGACACTTTGATCACCTTCTTAATCGATAATATTTGGGTCTTGGGTATGAGTTGAGATGGACCATTAAGAGGGGTGTCATGCTAAATTAAGGACTTCAGGGGGCAATTTTATGATCTATGTTTGGCCCATAAGTATAAACACCAAAATATTATGTGACTAGCTTTGCAGTTAATGGGGGATGCAGGTGGTGCACTTAAGGCTTTGTACTTCGGATCCACAAATTTGCAGGCTTGAGTACACCAATGACCCTGTTCACATATCGGCGAATGGTATGATAAAAAGCACTTTTAATGTAATTGTATTACTTTCTTCCATTATTTAGTGTGACTGTTTAATTTTGGAGAAATCCGGCATGCTGTCAGCTTCTGAAATCGTCACTTTCTGGTAATGGGTGCTGTGATTGCTTTTTAAATTTTATGACTTTACATTTTTAGCCAGGACCGTTGATATATTTTGTCTATTAAAGAACATGTATCCTATTAATGTCCACATTTAAAGAGACACTTTTGGGCTGATTTAGTACCAGATCATTTATGTGGTAATGTCATTGACTCGTGGGATTTAGACATCTTCCCCTAAGCCCAGAGGGCTTTTATCCTTTCTGGGATTCATTACTAGCACTGGGATCTGGGTACTGAGTGGCCCTGAGTAAGTTGGTTTTTAGTAAACTGCCAACCAGACCTTTGCCTCAATTAATATGTCCATGGTTTAATCTTTAAAGTGGTTTTATTAATCAACTATTTCTGGATAATATGGCACTTCAGAAAAGGTCATTTCGTTTTATTTTGTTAAGCTACACTGAGATCAATGAATACAGGCCAGGTTAATGTATACTCTGCTCACTGCTAATGTTTTTGATGCAAGTATCGACGTTTCTCCTCATTTGTTTTCTGTTTTGCAACACTTCTACCTAGTTTATCATTTCTGTACTATGCTACTGCTATAAAGGATGGTCTTTCCTAAGAAGTAACTTCATTTTGACATTGCAGACAAATGCCGTTAGTATAAACTGTAGAATCTTTGGAGTTTCTGTGCTCTTAATCAGTTATCCAGTGCTGGGCTTTCGTGAGCCTGGAGTCTGTGCCGGAAACTACATGGCACAAGGCTGAGAATACCCTGAGATTACCGTGGGACTACCCCAAGGTTGTGGATACCGTAACATCACGGCATTCCATTGCAGAGCAGTCTGCCCTGCTATGGGCAGCCTAGAAATGCCAGTTAGACTGGCTGTGAGAAAACCCAGTGTCATATATGCAAACACGAGGAGCTGGGGCTGGGAATCAAATCGAGCCCCCAGCTGTGGGGGTGTTGGGCTGACACTGGGCAGGGTGCCTCAGTGCTTACTGATATGCACCCTCTGTTTGACTGCACCGTCAGCATTTCCAGGTGAAGAGCTGTAACATGCTGCATTATACGTAGTCGTAGTTGTAGTAGTAGTAGTAGTCTTTTCCTTGTCCATCTATTTATTCATTTGTAATATTTTCTTTATTATTCATTTCTCACCCCCAATATGCTACAGAGTAAAAAGAAAAAATATATATTAAAACGGAGAATAAAGGACACATAGTAATATAATATAAAATGGCAATAAACGCAGCTAGTAAGACAATGTAGAACACTAGTGAAGGAATAAAATAGGATCTAGAGGAAGTGAAATTATTGGCCGTAAAAAAAACATTACAGACTCTCCTCTACTCACGAACGCGATACGTTCCAAACGGCCGTTCGTAAGTCATTATTCAACATCATTTTAAGGGCATACGCAAGTACTAAGAACTAGGATGCCGGGAGTATGCGCGCTACACTGCTGTGCGGCGGGAGTAGCGGCTAGGAGTCGTACTAGGCGGAACTGGGGGAAAAAAAAAAAATATATATTGCGGACAGGAAATGGGAGCCCAGTGAACACAATTTGGACTTGCAGTCCTCTTCGTTCGTATGTCTGAAAGTTCGTAAGTTCGTAACGTTCCTAAGTAGAGGAGCATCTGTATTCCAAAAAAGGTCATCAGAATGATTCTTGTGTAAACAAATCAGTTATAATCTTAAAATGTGATGACTGATACAGAGTTTAATTCTAGCATGTCAAGCTTTCGCTCTGTCATGTGTGGGAAATATTTCAGTATTGTGGAATGTCCTGGTTAGAGTTTTTATGATTGAAAAAGAAAATGGATGTTACATCTAGCAATGTTCAAGGTTGTGGAGTCAGCATCTCTGTCACAGTAAATTAAACTTAGTCGGTTTTCCTGGATGCTTTCAATCAAGCTGTTTTGTCTTGCCTGTGAATCACTGCTATAGCAATTTTTATCCTTTCCTCACGCCTTCCTCCACACAAGCATAAGTTGAGCGTATTCTGACATTTTCATACGAGTTTGAAAGTCACTCTGGATACCGAACATTAACTTTAATAGAGATGTCACTGTGTTTTTCGAAAGGACAGTAGCTCAGTGTGAATTTGTCCCCTTCACATAAACCACATCACGTTGGTTAGTACCGGTTGAATTGCTCTTTCAGAGACTATGAACCAGAATGCTGTTATTCACGGAGTACAATTGCATACAGTTTCACATACCATCAAGGCAACACAAAAATAAATTGAATGAAAGTAATAGAGGTATAAATAGACATAAAAATGTGCAATTAATGAATAATCAAATAGATGTATAATTAAGGGTGAGACAGACCGATATAAGGTGCGTGCAGCTTTGGGGTATGTGTAAATGAAATTTATGATGTCATAATCGTTTCCGTGGAAACCTAAGAATCCCTTAGACATCTGGATGGGTGAGTTAAATGTGAGCAGCCAACAGGCCTGCTTTAGTGTGAATCTCTCTCCTTTGGTCTCTTTCAGTCTGATTGAGCGCGGCCAGCTGGAGATAACCACCGGGGGCTGGGTCATGTCCGATGAGGCCAGCGCGCATTACTTTGCCATAATCGACCAGCTGCTGGAGGGTCACCAGTGGCTGGAGAAGAACCTGGGTAGGAACAACTGCATGCCAAATTGGGGGGTGGTGGTGGTGAATTCACTCTGCATTTGCACCACAGTTCCAAGCCCAGTCCTACACCTACACCTTCACAAAGTCTCACACATACAGCCCCTTCCTGCAAGGTACAATAATGATCTGTGCTGCTTTTTCATTGGTGCATTAATTACAATAAGCTTAAGCACATTAATGACTGTAAGAATGAATGAATGTAATACCCTTAAATCTTAGGGGAGGTGTATGGGAATTTTAGTACAAACAAAGCGATTGTGATGCTGTGTAATGCATGTCCAGTTATACCACATGCTGTTAATACAATTTTATCGTTGACCATATAAAAAAATAAATTCCCTGTTTTTGTCTTAACAAAGAACGTGGTGGCACCAAAGCTTGTAAAACGAAGCCATCATTGATCTGAAGTTAGCCGAACACTGGCAGGATGCCGGGCACCTTGCACCAGTCGATAAATTTCATTAAACCCCAATAGGTGTTTTGCTGTCATTTTTACTTTATGAAGATGCCGCTGGTTCTCCTTTGATGGCAATCGTTTTCCTTTTCGCCTCGCTGTAATAAAATGCGGATGAGATCCGTGTGGGGTGCGTACTCTTCCTTTGTTGGCTGGTTTGTCGAGCTGAAGGGCGCCCCCTGCCTCACCTTTTTATCTATGACGTTTATTCCTGCTGTTTTGTAAAAGGACCAACAACCTGCAATCTCCCGGTGACCCTCCTGTTATTCGTTAGCCTGCATTCTTGAGAGGGACAGGCGTAATCATAATTGGAGTTGCAGATGCTTCCTACTTGCTATGCGTTACCAAAAGAAGCTACTCCAGAGAGAACTTCTGGTGTCTCTTTACGTTCTTGTTAATTTCAAATGCTTCTGGCTGACTGACCTCTCCATTATCATAAAAAGTAGATTACATTATACATTTAAATTGATGCAAATAACCTTTGAGTATTTTTATCCATGGGTAGTACTGATGGTGCGGGTCATAGCCTAACGGCTAAGCGTATATAGCCTGCCTGCTGCTGGGATTCTCACTTATTTTTTTCATTTGTATTTAAACGCTTCTAAATGAAGCACGATTGCCTTTTTAGGTTATTGCTCATTAACACTCACAGAACATTCATTCATTCATTCATTCATTATAAACCCACTGTGCAGTACTGTTTCTTTCTATTTACTACGTATAATTCTTTCTCTGACATCGTCTGCCCTGTTACTGTTTATTATCATTAATTATTTACTCTTTATTACTTTCTGAATGTGTGTGTTGTGCTACTGAAAACCTACAGTTTCCTTTCGGGATTAATGAGGTGTCTAGCTAATAGTGTAAAAGCAGCCACCTGCGGTGAACATAACGCCTGTGCCTACCAGGGGTGAAGCCACGATCTGGCTGGGCGGTAGACCCCTTCGGTCACTCCCCCACCATGGCTTACCTGCTGAAGCGCGCCGGCCTGTCCAACATGCTCATCCAGAGGGTGCACTACTCTGTCAAGAAGCACTTCGCCACTCAGAAGACACTGGAGTTCTTCTGGAGACAGAATTGGGGTGAGAGACTCCGTCATCATCATTATTATTATTATTATTATTATTATTATTATTATTTATTATTATAAAAACCATGAAATTACTCTGCTGACTGTGGGATTTGAACCAGCAACCTTCTGATCCCAGGGAAATAGTCCTGAGCCACACAACACCCCCACCGAATGTCCAACTCTGTGGACGGCATTCAAAGTGGCACCTTATTCTCATAGTGCCTTTGTGCTTTCTTTATTCTCAGAGATCAATGGGTTTATTAGAAGATGCAGTCGAATCTCTCATTAACATATTGCTCTGTGTAGCTGAACATCCGAGTTAGGGAGAGCTCAGTGTGTCTTGGAGAAACAAAAGAAAATCTGAATAAATTCCATCCATCCACCTTGGAGATGCTGATGCTGGTCAGGGTTGGGGCGGTGCTGTGTACCTATCCCAGACTGTGCAAAGGTGGCACATCCAGTCCATTTTATTAAAATTTAAATTGATTAATTTATGAAAATCAAATTTTGAGTGTAAATACACTTTAAAGCAGCCTGACATTTTAGAGTAAACGCCCGCAGTCCCACTGTACATTTGGCGGGTTCCCATCATGCAGTGCTCCATGTGGACAGGGTAAATTTAAACATGTCTGCTATAATGATGACGTGGGCTGTTTAAGGACCCTCCCCCCACCCCCATATGGTAGCAAGATCCTTAAAATTCAGCCCCCCCAAGAAATGTGGAGGACGCTTCCTTTAATGTCACAAAGCGACATGCCTTTGTTTCCTGGCTTTTTACTTTCCCTTTTTTTTTTTTTTTTTTTTTCTTCTTCTTCTTTCCTTTTCACCCTCAGCAGTCATTTAAATCATTCGATGCAAATGGGAATCGGCATTACGGATTAGTTAGTGACATCAGCTTAACGAGCAGAACAGCGTTAGACTGTCATTGAGGAAATAACCCAGTAGGTGTTGGGCTCAAACCCAGACTGCTGTCCTTGTAGCAGCTGAGTATGGGGCCTCAACAGGTTAGGACTCTCTGCCTATCGTTGGGATGTCACCAGAAAAAATCCCAGCGTCGGTAGAGTAACATCCTGTGTTTCCCTTTCTGTATGCTGATATCCGTTTCCCTGTCTGTGCCCCCAGACCCCGACTCGAACACAGACATCCTGTGTTTCCCCGTCTGTATGCTGCTAAAGGCCCTGTCTCTCCCTATCTGTGCTCCCAGACTCCGACTCCAGCACAGACATCCTCTGTCACATGATGCCCTTCTACAGCTATGACATCCCCCACACCTGTGGCCCCGACCCCAAGATCTGCTGCCAGTTTGATTTCAAGCGGCTGCCAGGGGGGCGGATCAGCTGCCCCTGGAGGGTCCCCCCGCAAGCCATCACGGATGACAACGTGCAGGAGAGGTGAGCACAACTCCGCTGATCCTGGCCAGTCGAACCCATGGCCGCCACACACCAGGCGTCCTTGAATGTTGCATTGTGGGTATTGTGTGTTCCCATCCCAGTCTTAAATTCTGGACACTTCTTTGTTTTATTAGTTTCGCTCTTGTAAGCAGCTCACTTCTAGAATTCTTTCATACTGGTTTGCTAAAGATCTGTACATAAAATTTCAGAGGTTTTTTGATCAATGTGGAGCTCTTTCTGCAAAATGTCATTTTTGATAGATTAGTCATCATTTTTATGTGGTCAGGATTTGTTTTTGTGTTTTTTATTCAATCTGAAAAAGTTCATACCGCTCCTGTATAATTACCTGTTTACTGGAATATGCTTTTCCAGGCATCAAAATAGCTGCTTATTCTGGTCAATATCATGTGTCCCATACATTTACATGAAAATGGGGCTTAAAAATTACAGATCTTACTCTGTAAGTTTGCATATTGCCCCCATCTTGGCCCTGTATTGGAGAAATGCTTGGGAGATTGGTTAAATATAGGAATACATGTATAATTTACATGATACACTGTATGTAACATAAGTTGAATTATTAATCTGTCTGATGCTCACATCCACGGGCTCTATGCTCTATCCGTTTTCATTTCTCTCTCCCGCCTTCCTCATCCCTCTTTCCCTCCAAAGGGCTCTCATGTTGCTGGATCAGTATCGAAAGAAATCCCAGCTGTTCCGTACCAAGGTGGTCCTGGCCCCACTGGGAGACGACTTCCGATACACAGAGGCTTCCGAGTGGGACCAGCAGTTTCAAAACTACCAGAAGCTCTTCGACTACATGAACTCGCACCCGGAGCTGCACGTGCAGGTTCCCTCTCCTCCCCCTGTTCCCGAGCGCCGTTTGGCCAGGCGCTGCCTTTGTTTTCATGCTGTGGTTTCGTTCGTTAATATTGCCAGGGGGTTACTGCTGTGCCCCACTTTCTCTGTATGGGTGTTTCTTTCTCTTATGGGGGGTCAGTGGGTCTTTTGGTGGTATTAGTCTGACACTGTGGACGTTATGGGATCCTCTTCTAGCGGTCAGCAGTTTCTGCTCCTAAACGCCACCGCAGTTGAGCCTCGTTACATCTGCCATCATCTGAGAGATGCTAAGGCAGAGGACTGGAAGAGTGAACCATGTTATTTCCTGGATATACAGGCCTCTTGCGTCCTCTCCTTGATTCAAGGGCACAGTTCAGAGCGCTCTTAATGAAATATTTACTTTTGCTCTGACATTCACAGTTGTTGAATTGTTGTACTGTATATGTAATACTTTTTGAGCAACATGATCAGCAGTAATCTGTCTGGGTGTGATGCACAGCAAATCAAATACACAGAAGTATCTAAAGAAATTGCAATTAATATTTCTTATTTTTGGTGCTGGTTTTACCCCTGTGTTTGTGTTTAATAATAATAATAATAAAAAAATAACTGGAAGGTATTGGCTTTAAAAGCCCCTGGTTTAGAAATGTTAGCATCATCTCAACTGTGTTACCTCTCCCCAAGTAAATGTACAGCTTTAGGTTATGTCACGCCATTTATTAATCATAGTGGTAGAATAAAAAAATGATTTTTCAAAACCATTTACAAAGAGGCATATTAATACTTCAGGTTATACTAAGACAGACACGATTATACTCAGACAAGTGCGATTATACTCCGGATTGTCCTCACAGGAATATTTATACTCCAGCTGCCTTCTTGAGTATAATCATGCTACTCTTGATCCTCCCTCAGGCCCAGTTTGGCACCATCTCCGATTTCTTCGCTGCCTTGCGGGCCGCTGCAGACGTCGACCCGTTGACCAGCAGCTCGCCACTGCTCCCGGTGGTGAGCGGGGACTTCTTCACCTACGCGGACCGGGACGACCACTACTGGAGCGGTTACTTCACCTCGCGACCCTTCTACAAGCGGTTGGACCGGCTGCTGGAGTCACACCTCAGGTGAGCCTGTAGGGGGCGCTTACCATCAAATCCTCCATGGTCTGGGAGTCACCAGAGTTCTGGGGAATCCCCACATTTACATTACCGTGACACTCCACTACCATAATGGCATACTTTTAACAAGCATCTACCGTATACTTTGTCTGTCCCTTGAGTAAACTTGACTATTTACCATTCTCATGGTCTTATAGACACACTCATCTATAAAAAAAAAAATACTGAAAACTGAAGACCAAAAAAAAAGTGAATGCATACCACAAGACCCAGTACTTGTGATTTATAAATATGTGTGCTGACCTACTAACCCTTGCAACCTCCTATTCCCAAAACGACCCCCCAGAATCAAAACGAGGAACCACAGAGGCACAAACAAACGTGCAAATATAGCTCCTATAGCTTTGCTGTGATCAAGGCATGACCCAGAAGTCCTGTGAGGATTATTCGCAGTAGGTGATGTAGTGTGTGCATGGGGGATATACTCTGAAGGTAACCTTAATGTAGCTGGGATCATCCAGATAGCGTGTATATATAGATGCGGTGTGTGTAATATTTCAGTGTTTGTTTCAAAATAAGCTGTTTCTGTGTTATGAATATGGGGGCAGACCTGGGGTGAGTGGGTGGCATTCAGGAGTTCTGGGGACATAATATCTGTCCCAGGGTGCAGCAGGTTGCGATTAAGCCCGGCTGGGCCCCTGGGTGTGTGAGAGAAGACTGGCCTTTGCATAAACAGAGCAAAACAGCAGACTGGCTCTCTGCGCAGATGCTGGTGTGTTTAGGAAGGACTGCCAGACATCATTCTGAGTTTGTTTTTAGTCTGTTTTTATGGTCTGTTTTCTTATCTTCAAAAATCCATTCATTAACTCTGCTTAGTTATTTTCTGCTTTTAAAAATTAGAAATTATTTGACCATAAATGCCAAAATGTTTTAGTGCATGATGTGAAATAATAATAATGATGATAATGATAATGATCCATAGTAACTCTTGAATCTAGTCCAGAAAAACACTCCTAGACTTTGTTTAAAAGTCACAAAGTCTGTCAGACTTTATTAGAAACAAACGGTACATTAGGCTGCAGAAAAGCAAGGAGTATTGTATAGCTAGGAGCAGCAATATGCATCAAGTAGCTTTTAGCTAACTCTTTTCACAACCGTGTCAAACTTTTAATGTTGACAGATTGCTAGTAGTACGACAGTGCCCACACAAGGTAAAACCTCCCCAGCAGTGTGTGACCTGGTTGGAGGGGTAGGGTGTACAGCAGGGCTATTCAACTCGCGGTCCTCAAGGTCCGAGCACTGCTGATTTTCTAGCCTTCCTTTACCTGTGAGCCGGGTGTGAAGCTCCTCTGGCCAATCAGAATCCATAATTATTTAACTACTGGGAGAACTGAAAACACGGCCTGGATTTGGAATCGAGGGCCAGATTTGAATGGGGGGGGGGGGGTGTAGAGTGTAAGGCGTATGCAGGAAGGCTGACGTGACTGTCATCAGTGCTAGTTGCTAGTCGAGGTTCTTGATTGATGTGCTCTCCCCCACATCCAATCCTAGCCTCGCTGACCATGGCTGCTTTTAACCTGCCTGATAACCTCGGTGCTGATGGGAAAGGTTCTGTCAGGGAGGTGGGGGTGGTCTTTGTGTAGCTTTTGCTGCCTCCCCTATTGATCTTTTTGTGCTATTTGTAAGGCTGTGTGTCGCACCAGAGCAGTCAAGGTCGTCGGACTGCAGGGCACTTTAGCAAGCCGCGCGCTCGGTTTGTGAGTCTGTCCCGGAGCATGGCACCACCTCGCATCCATCAGTGAGCGTGCCTGGTGGTCTGCAACAACACGTCGTGGATGTGTGACTCTCAATCAAATAGTCTCTAGTCCAAGGTTTGCAAATTACTGTTGTGCTCTGAGCCAATATCTTCTCACCTGTGTCGGAAACATCCCGGCCCGTGAGGTCACTTTGTTTGTCATTCTTTATCACACAATGGAATTAATATGTAGATGAACTGCCCCTGTACCAATAAAGACAACCCCCGCCCCCCGCCCTGTAAAATATGCTTCTGACTTTGCCCTGAACGTGATTCAGGGAGTAAACGCCCTGCCCATAGATCTGTGTTATTGTCTAGAAGTGTCTGGAGCTGTTTATCTGTCAAGAGCCACACATCGAGCGTCGGTGCTTACTTGAGGCCTTTGCCGAGTGATTCGCTTACAGCAGCCGTCTGCACTTTTTCAGGAAAGCAGTAATAAAGTCCTGAGCATCTCCTGCCTCTCTGAGCCCTGCAGCTCGATTACGCCTGAGCCTCACGTCTCCACCCCCAGAAGCTGCTCCTGATAGTCTCGGCTCGCGCCACGCTCACATTAAAGCAGCAAGGAGCTCTGTGATTTGCTTAAAGGGGAATCATTTGCTGGAATCTCTGGCTTTGGTGACTGTATTCGCTTACAGATGATGTATATAAATGACTGCATAATTGGTACGTATTACATATTTTATCATCCTGTCAAATTGTGTTTGCAAATTTTTTTTCTGGCAGTGTTCTTATTTTTTCATTAGTTTCTTCATTCTGTTTTTTGATGAGTAGTTACCCTATGGGCTCATGAATATTTAGGTGTTACCCTAGAGTTCACCCTAATTTACAAGATTGGGTACCTGGTTATGTTTTCTTTAGTGAACCACGACTCACATTTTGATAGAAAAATTTGGTAGTAAGTTATACTGGTTATATGTACGAAGTTTCCCAGTCCGGTCCTCGGGGACCCGCAGTCGGTCTACGTTTTTGCTCCCTCCCACGGACTGTCTTGGGCTCCCCGAGGACCTTGTTTAGAAACACTGTACAAAGTCACTTTTAGAGAGCTGCTCTGTTGACACCCCTGCAGCTAGTGAAGCTGTAATTATACCGCAGCTTAATCACAATAGAAGTAAATGAGTAGCTTGTTAAAGTACACTGTGTTGTACACAGGGTTAATCCCTGTGCTGTGCAGTTATGTCTTCCGATATTATAAGCAGATTGTAGCTGAGGTATCTGCATATTGAAAATGACAGAGGTAGAAAACTCAGGTCCAGAAAGTAAAAATCCAGACCAGGATCTTGTTTCAACCCACCAGTTGAGCATAAAGAGTCAGAGTACTCAGCTGGTTGATCGAAACAAAATCTTTGTTTGGATTTTTCCACCTCTGGAAAACAACATGAAGCTTGATGGATTCTTCACATGGGTGTTTTATGCCCTGAAGGCCATGCAGAGATATACTGTAGGGATCCAGTGGGTCTATGAAGGTTCATTCCTGCTGTGGATACCTCCTCTTAGAAAGGTATTTAAGTATTCGGTAGGAACTTGGAGGTTGGGACACTAGGTCTGGGGGATATGATTCAGCCTGTCTGTGCTTCTCATAGAACATTACAACGAGGCTGGTATTTGCCCCCCCTTGCTGTCACTTCCTGTTAGTCCTCTTGGGAACCCACAGACAGTCCACATTCCTCCCAGCTCCAGGAGGGAGCAAAAATATGGACTGTGGCAGGCAGCACGGGGGGAGCAAAAACATGGGCCGGCTGCGGGTTCCCGAGGACCGGATTGGGAAAAACTGCTTTAGGGTTCTGAAAGATTCATGCGGAAGGTTACAGGTCAGATGCCATGCTGAAGAAATAATGGCTGTTCATAATAAATTAAACCATCGCAAGACTCTGCTCCTCGGAATGATCACACTACAACACTAAGTGACTCGCTAAATGGTCCGTCTTTCTTTCTATTCGTCCTCTGGCTGCTTGTCCGGGTCACAGGGAGTCATGAGACCAAAATGTCATTTTTACATGAAGATTGAAAATGACTGTGCAGAATTAATAGGCAACGTGCAGTCATCACTGATGACATCTGCAATGGATAGAGGAAGCCCGGCAGTGAGAGCGATGTACTTATTCGTAGCAAATTTTGCACAAAAATGTAACTGGCCAGCCAGTTTCTGAAGTGCCAGTCTGAACTGTCACTGCTCAGGTGCATTAAAGCCGCTCTCACCCATATTTGCGGTTTTTATTTAGAAATTTGGAAAAAAAAAACACCTTTGTATGTATCGCCTTCCCACTCCGGGGCGCTATAAACGGTCCGACAGCTGGCTTCACAGCTGTGTCTGATCAGCTGGCCCTGTTCCCGCCCCAAATCCACGTCCACGTGCGAGAGAGCCGTCATCGGCTGCTCTGTGCCTCCCGATCGTAGTCTGCGCTGTCAGATGCTTGGCAGGTAAAGCCGAACCTTCCCATGCAGGTACGGCTCGCGTTACTTTTTCAGCATGAAATTCAGAATAAATCCTCCAGAAATCTTATTCGAGGCAGAGGGGCTGCCATGATGAACTAGTTGGTACGTCGTCATGAATAACAGACCAGGCACATCCACACCCGTGGGGCAGTGCAGCCATTTTCTCATATCGTATCATGCTCTCCATGAGAAACACAATCACACGTATTTACAGGTGAGGGCAAGAGTTTTGCAGTTACAGCGCAGCAGCCGAATCACCTGGAGCCATCGGGGTTTAGGGCTTTGCTCTAGGGGCCCAGCTGCCAGCCATGGGATTCAAACCTAACACAGGAACAGATCCCAGACCCGCTGAGCTGCATATCATCCTGATGCATTGGTGTGCCCAGCAATGGAAACATGCTGACCCAAGAATTCTGTTGACTTTAAAGGGTACAAATAAAATGCCCCAAAGTGTCAGAGGGAGCTTCTGGAGAGTAACAGTTTGGGATAAACAGAAAAGTCTGGAAAAAGAGCAAAAGATGGCCAGAATGTAGGTTCAGCAGAACATTGGCCAGAAGCTCTTGGCATTTTCCAGTGTCTGTCTATGAGCTGCAGGCTGCAGGCAGCCGAGGGCAGGCCATGCAGTATGACTGACATATAGGGCAGGCCATGCAGTGTGACTGACATATAGGGCAGGCCATGCAGTGTGACTGACATATAGGGCAGGCCATGCGGTGTGACATATAGTCACAACATGGACGATAATATGTCCAAATATTTGCGGGAATCTAATACAGAAAGACAATGTGCAATATCCTGTTTTGTACTCGTCCACTATGGATGAAAATACTATTAATGCTCTTTATACTCTGTCCTCACACCCAATATCTAGTATAAAGTACAATATGTCTAGGAGAAGCAGTTCATGGATGGGTGGATGGATGGATGGGTAACATGCAGGTGGAGTATATGCTTGTGCATCATACACTGATTTTTCGGGACGTACCATGGAGAGGGCCATTTCGGATCATCTGCTACCTTCCTCATCATAGAGCAGAAGTTCCAGAACCTTCACTGAAGCCTGTGGTTAAATGCCTTTCGTGCCTCACCAGTTTCCGTTGATGTCACGTGACAAGGGAGCCGCATGCCTCAATCGGTCATACGAAAGCAGGCTGCAGGCTGGGGCAGGTCAGCAATGAAAATGGAACGCAGCAAGGCTATTCACTGTGACTTGTGGTTTACACCCCTGAGAGAGACCCATCACGGGGGAACTGAGAGGGTTGCATGCGGCGTGTCCGCCGCCCTTTTCCTGTTTACTTTAAAGTGCTATAAAATTTACCATCAGTGCAGCTACAACCCAATGGCTCTTTTTGTCACTGGCAGCATTTTTGTCGCCTTTTCTAAGCTGTAAGTGTCCAGATGCTTCCGCAGACCTCAGCTGTGACTGTTGAGACTGCCCCATCCCCAAGGAATGTTTTACTGTGTTTACCTTTTTGGTCCTCACTTGCCACTGCCTGTTCTCTCAAAAATCCAGACACCGTTTCATGGTTAATCGCTCATGACTTCATTCTGGCTGTGAATTTAGATGAAAAAATAAAGGCTGATGAGGTCCCCGCATTCGCTGTGTGTCTCTACGGTTCTGGTTAGGGGCCCAGGGGCTGCTGACGTGCTGTATAGCTACTCTCCTGCCTGATCATGTGCATCTGTGTATCCCATGTATCCGAATGTTTCTGTAAGTTTCTGCAATTGAAGCCTCTTTGTGACTGTTGGTATTTGTAGCTTGAACATAACGGAGTTTGCTGTTCCCTCCATAACAACTGCAAAATTGTACATTTTGTTTTACAACCAAGTACAACTCATCCTTCTCGCTTATTACGGGCAGTGCCACTCGATTAGGCTACATAGGTGGGCGCCAATTTCATTTTTTTTAGACGGGGGCCCCGACAGTGAAACTTGCCTAGACAGCCAGGTGGGCTTTGACCGATACTGGTTGTGAGAATACACGATACTGGTACTGACCGATACTGGTTGTGAGTATACACAAATTCCTGTAGCTTTCAGAGGGGAAAAGTTCAGGTCCAGAAAGTAAAAATCCAGACCAAGATTTTGTTTCAACCAACCAGTTGAATCAGAGTCACTGTACTCAACTGGTTGGAACAAAATCTTGGTCTGGGTTTTTACTTTCAGGACCTGAACTTTCCATCTCAGGTGGCCAGGTATGCCAGCTAAGAGATGAGATGCAGTGTTTGAGTGCTGGTTTTCGCTGCACCATTCCACCTACTTGTTTATTGTTGCCTTCGTCCTAGCTGTAGATGCAGGCGGAAGTGTTCCAATGTACTTGCTGTACTTGGCCTATACAACATCTTGACAGCTTTTCTGATTGTAAAACTTCAGATTTGTCTCATGTTTTTACTTTCGTTTGTTTTGCTTAATCTTGACAAATGAGTTTGTTTATGGCTTGGATTTTTTTTATCACCACCACAAAGTGATTGCATCATATTGTCATGATTTCATAGATTGTTTACATTTGTTTTGTTGTTGTTTTTTTTGTTGTTTATACATGTACAAATGGAGTATATGTGGACTTGACTTCTAGTAGTAGTAGTAGTAGTAGTAGTAGTAGTAGTAGTAATAATAAATAAAAAATTACATTTTATATAGTGCCTTTCA
>JAODLD010000124.1:2496506-2506580 GCA_026781065.1 Mormyrops boulengeri
TAGTAGTAGTAGTAGTAGTAGTAGTAGTAGTAGTAGTAATAATAAATAAAAAATTACATTTTATATAGTGCCTTTCACAAACCCAAGGTCGTTTTATGAGGTGTGGAGGGAAAAATCTAAGCAGTTCAGTAAGGGGAATGCTTGTTAAACAAATGTCTAAGTCAAATTTAAAAGTAGAGAATGAGGAACTGTCACGGAGAGATTGAGGAAGAGGATTCCGGAGGCACTGGCTCCAAATGACCCCGCCACCCATAGTGAGAAGCCGGGTGCGAGAGGCATGGAGGAGGTTACAGCTAGATGAGCAGAGGGAGCGAGGGGCAGAGTAAGGGGTTAGGAGATGGCTGAGGTAGGGGGGGGAACAAGCCCATGTAGCGCTTTGAAGTGAGGTAGCAAGATTCTGAATTTGATAGGGGATAGAATTGATAATCAATGTAACTGTGAGCTTTTGTCAAGATTTTACAGGAAGGACAGTGAGAAGGAAATTAGAATGGTCAACACCCCAATACTTTTAGTTAGTCTATTTAAAAATATTATCCTCTTAATTGTGACCTCACTGATCATTTTGAAGTGACTGTCTATAAATGTGCTAATAAACTCTGACAAATACAGTGCTCACAGAAAGTCTTTAAGACACTTTTTTAATTTGGTAAAAATATTTCAAATTTATTAGTTTTCTAACAAAAATCACTATATTTTAAACAAATGAATATCACATCAGAAATAGCCAATAGTTATTTCCACCTCTGGTGCAACTAGTAATGAACTGAAACCCAAATCATAGTTCTCGAAATGCTGTTCTGAGTTTAAGGTCTTTGACAAACGGTCTCATTGGGGGCTTTCTAATTAGTGACACCTTTGCAATAACATAAAATACCAAAATTTGTGTTAACTATCAGTTTAGGAGTCAATGAATACAACTAATAGCAAAATGGCAAGAGCAGAACTGAATGAGTCAGTCAAAAACATTGACACTTAAGAAAATGTCTGTGAAAGATATGTACAGATATGTTAAACATTGCTTGTCAGTGGACTTCTTCTGTGGTGAAACTAATAATTTTATAAATATTTTGCAAATTTAAGCAAGCGTCCCCAGATTTTCTGTGAACACTTGTCAGTATTCCTCCTAGCCACAAGAGGGCTCTATGCTTTTAGATCAGTCCTAGTCCAAACCAGGTTTGTATATATGTGGAGTTTTACTACATGAAACTGCATCTTGGTTTTTTCAGGAAGTCTAACTATGCAACAGGCAGCTGGGTCTTAGTATGAGAAAAACCTCTGTCAGATTTTCGTCATATACTTGATGCAGTTTGATGATACATATGCTTGATGTTTTGCCATCTACTGCCATAATACTGGGACATTGGAGTCACCTAGTCACCCCCCACCTGTGAGAAGGGGAGAAATGAATGTGTGCTCCATATTGTGTTTGCTAGTGTTCGTATATTTATTTTATGCTATTTTCAATTGTGCTACAATGAAAGTTTCCCTTCGGTTGAGCTTTCCAGAGCTGTCGGCAGCTTCTGTTTTTCCTGCTTATCCACCTTTGTCTGGCTTATTCAGTGGATCCTTGTTCTCACTGTGCTTTGATATATTGAACTTTTTCACAGTGATTGCAAGTGGCAAATAGATGTTGTGAAATGTCCAAATATTTCGCTAGTTTAAAATGTCTGTGAGTGGTGTTTCTCGTTGGAATCAACTGAAGAATGCCTGCAGGCCTTGGACTTAGCGTTTTCAAGCGTTTCAGTGCAACAGCTTTTCTAAAACATTCAACAATCCATTTTTCTGAACATTGCCGTCATTGCTACTTTAATATTGTAGCTCCATCAGGGAATTAAGCATATTACTTAGGTTTTTTTCTTTCTTTCAAGTATTACAGAAATCCCCCGTAGGATTTTTGTGTAATATACATATATTGAAAATATGTGAGTTATCTGACAAGTCTGTAGGTTTCTTACAGCTGAATACAGGTGCTTTCAAAGGGCTAACCATGCTTTGCTTTCTGCAATGAGGTCTTATTAGTTCAGCTTCATCTTTATACCCCCACAGAAGCCACGGTCATTATAGTAATGGTGAGTGTGCCGTGTTATTTCCCATAATGCATCTCTTTTCCCTTCTCCCCTTCTTCCTCCCTTCACAGGGCTGCAGAGATCCTGTACTCTTTCGCCCTGGCAAGCCTTAAGAAGCACAACAGATTAAACGATTTCCCTTCTGTCGAAAATTACAAATTGCTGACAGAGGCCAGGCGGAACCTGGGCCTCTTCCAGCACCACGATGCCATCACAGGAACTGGGAAGGACTGGGTGGTCACCGATTATGGAACGAGGTAGGAGCCCCCCGTCTGCTTTAGACATCGATTATGGATTCTCAATTGACACAGTGTTGAGTAATATATTTTTTTTGTTTTTTTTTTTTTTTTTTTAATTCTTGGTTTTTGTCTTATGATTACTGTCCAGCATTTTGTAACATACACTTATTGCTAACGAAGGTGTGAATATTACTACGCAAATGGGGCTGCATGATAACACGTCGTGATTATATAGTGCAAAAATCACCAGGGCTTCAGATGACGAGCGTAAAAATTTGCGAGGATGCCAGCTTTTTGGAACTATATGGATATTTACATACATACCCACTATTTGGAGAGCAGATTAGTAGTATTCCTAAAATGAGAGGCATATTGTGATGCCCAAAAGTTAGCAATCCATATAAATTTGATTTATCCTTATGATTTAATAAACGTGTTGGACTTTAAACTGCAAAAAGCACCGCCACATCATCCAAAATCTTCTTACTTGGTTTATCCACAATAACTTCTCTTTCAAGAGATGTTGTGGTTGTTTAGCTATCCTTTCCTTCACCTCCACTTCAGTGCTTATCGCTTCCATGATTTACAAAAACAGTAGTATGTGGTGTGCTCCACTAATTGACTATTATTAGGATACATTGAATTTATACAGATTACTAATTTATGGCCGTCATTAATATTTTATGCAATCTGCTTGTCTGCTTATCAGATTGTGGCTGTATAATACCGAAAAGTTGGCGTCTGGACAAATGTTTACGCCCATTCTCTAAAGCCCTGGTGATTATTGTACATGCCCCACGTAACTGTGAATGTGATATCGTGCAGCCCTACACATGAACATCACCGTGCAGCAGCCTGAAACAGCAGGCCTGCTTATATTTTTGGGTGCTGTGTATGTTGAGCATTTTAACTTTGAAATTGAAGCCTCATTCATCTTTGGTACGACTGCATAGGATTTCTTACTTTTCCCATAAGACGCACACATGCAGGTGAGAGTACAGCTTGGGGTACGAGCACAGGGTCAGCTGTTTATTCAGATTCAGATGCTTTATTGTCATTGTTGTTTCCATAGCGACGAAATTTAAAGGTGCATCCTCTCCACTGTCACATCATAACAAGAGACACATTAGAAATGATAAAACATCTGATAAACAAACAATAAATAAATAAACAGACCAGCATGATAAAGCAGTCATTCCCCAGCAGTCATAATTCATACTGAATTGAATCCAGTGCTCCTGGGGTATTTCAGAGGGATTTAGGGGCCTTGTTCAAGGATCCTAAGGGCAATAAAACTATCTGCTGACCACAGAATTTGAACCCACAACCTTCCGATCACAAGGAAAAAGCCTCATTCAGCCACACACTACCCTACCTCCGCGCTCCCTGTGTGTATGTATCTGTGCCCTGTGATGGACTGGCATCCTGTCCAGGGTCTCCCCCAGCCTCAAGCTCTGTGCTGCGTGGGATAGACTCCAGGCCCCCCGTGACCCGGACCAGGATAAGGAGTCCGAAGATGGATGGTCAAAAGGAGTATTTATTAAGTAGATGTGACATAAGGTTATGGCTCGAGTATTAACTGTGCAGAACATCGCAGGCTTCCAGGCCCACAGCAGTCAAGGAACGCAAACCCCAGTGGGATAGCTATGGAGCTGACGTCACGCGACGGCCGTGCTGGGACAGGCAGGCAGGCAGGCAGGCATACGTTAGCAATCAATAACTTCTGTATTAAATCAAGATGCTGCTAATTATCTTACCGAGTCGAATAAACTAGATGTATGAAATACACTGCCTGGCCAAAAAAAAAGTTTCCATTTGAATTTTTCGTTGGACGCCTTTAGCTTTGATTATGGCTCACATTCGTCACGGCATTGTTTCCACAAGCTTATGCAACATCTCACCCTTTATTTTCCTCTAGATTTGCATTAATTTCTCACTGAGATCCTGTATTGACAAGTGAGTTGAACCTCCATAAAGCCTCCTTCAGCACATCCCAAAGACCTTCAATGAGGTTAAGGTCACAACTCTGTGGTGACCAAGTCATGCATGGAAATGATTCCTCATGCTCCCTGAACCACTCTTTGACAATTCAAACCCAATGAATCTTGGCAGTCTTGTCCTGGAATATGCCCACGCCAACAGGGAAGAAAAAAAATCCATTGATGATGTATAGAGGTATAACCTGGCCATTCAGTGACCTTTTTTTTTTTTTTTTTTTTTTTGGCTGGGCAGTGTATATGCGATTTGATATAAGGCTGAAATTTGTGAATTGTATCGTTCATGTTCAGACCAGCTTTCAAATGTGTTTTGATACTCAAACATTGGTTTCCTCATGTCAGATATGAAGAGACTCATCTTTTTCAAGATGTATAAAAATATACTAAGAGAATATTTCCTGCAGCCTGTTTTTTTTTCTCCCTTAATTCAATGGCCTGGTTGTATAAGACACCCACGCCTTTGAAGGGATCATCTTTTTGCTTTTTTAATAAGTGCAGAGTGAAGCGGTGGCTTCCTGAGAAAGGAAGGGCAAGCAAAAAAGCCAGTGTAACACAATCATGGTTTCTGAAGGAGGCTTGGAGACTCGCAGCTCTAATGTGCTTGCTAATCAGCACGGCGGCAGCGCACATGCACCTCAAAGGCAGAGAGCAGCATGAAGCAGCACGTTTACTCTGCCAATTCTCCCTGAAGAGCACAGGCTATCATAGCTTCTTCTTAGATGATCTTGGTTAATATCTGACCACAGGTCCCCTGGGTTAGTTTTAATGACATTTTCGGCTTCGTCTATTGCGAAAGCGGTTTTGTTTTGGTGCGCCGTTAAGCTGATGGCAAGTTCTGTCATCTTTCTTAATGTTTAGTTAGCTGTCCTTAGCCTGCTGCTGTTGAGCAGTAGAATGAACTTGTGTCCTACTTATGAAGATCATTTGTGCTTGGATGTTTACATGTTTGAAAGTGAATTTTCAAAGTTGAATTGGGCCCTCTATTGACCTTTTGAAGCTGGAGTTTTAGGACTAATGTTGCCACCACCAATACGAGCAGTTAAATCCGCAAACGCCTCTCAGTATTTGAATATACAGCGCAGTGAACCTCTTCCCAGCCCGTTCAATCAGCCACTCATTTAGCCGCATGTATTAACTTTGCGGCTGCTTGAAATGCTGAATTTCTTCTTTCTGATTGGCATTCCTGTCTTTGTTGGGTCAGTTGGGATTCATTGGCTGTTTAATGAGGCATGTCGAGCGTTTAATGAGGGGCGCGGAGTCCCAGTCGAGACGGGTCCACTGTGCAGTGTTGCCTAATGAAGTGCAATTAATGAGATTATCGCTTTTTAAATTGAGGCGTGCTGGGGATCAAACGGCTACTTAAACCGCCTCGTTTGGTCATTTTAGCAGTGGGTGTGCCCTCAACGACGCCTTTGGGTCCATTCGACCCCATTCCTTCCATCTTCCCCGCTGCAACTTAGTCATGTTGACGAGATCCTCCTTCCTACTGAGCTTATTTGTTTCCGTATAGGCTCTAATGAACTTACTTTTACCCCTAGAGAGTAATTAAAGAGAACCATTTTGGCTTGCCTTGAATTTAATGTCGGCCAATAGATGATTTTGTGTTTTCATGCGTTTTGCGATGTTAGCTGTTACCATGCTTTATGCCCATTGATGTCGCCTTGATGCTAAAAGCTAAACCTACACAGTACTATGTCTCTCCAGGGGCCTCAAGCTAAAGACATTTTTCTTATTTTTTTTCCTCAGCAGAAACTGTCATTTTTGATTCTTTTTGTAATCAGCGGCTCGATCGGAGCTACCGTACACTAAGTACGGTCGGGGCCTTGGCAGCTTCCCTTCTCATGTCGCTCGTCTGATGATATGCAAACGTTTCATGCGCATGGGACTGTACGGGTTTCTCACCATCCCTCCCTTTTTTCCTTCAGGCTGTTTCACTCCATCTTGAATCTCAAGCATATAATAGTGAACTCGGCCCATTGGCTGGTGCTGAAGAACAAAGGGGAGTACAGCCATCAGCCGTCCGTGCCGTTCCTTCAAATGGTAACTATCGGCTCAAAGAGGAACCGCACCTTGGGTTCTGTGTAAAACTCCCACAGGGTTTAACAGTTAAATATGCACAGGAAATGTGTCCATATGCTTATGTTATGACCACACTGCTGTGTTTTCCTTTAAACACTACTTTTGTAAACACTCTCACAACCATAAGCTTCGGAAAACTCCATTTTTGTGTTGCAGTGTGGACGAATGAAAACAGACTTGTGAAATCAGACTGCAAAAGTACCCTAATATTGGTCCCTACTGGTCACATGGCCCTTCCCTGATTGGATCCTGCTATTCACGCCCACTTATTGTCTAATTGGTCACCTGGTCACCCTACATAGAAGTAAACAGTAGGGATGGACAATACTACTGATTTTCACTTCGATCTGATGCGATGCAGTGCTATGGTTGGTTTCACAGATACCAGTCCCAGTACCGAGATTCAGTGTCTGCCCTAACCTTAACTATACAATTTGCCAACAGGGTGGGGGGTGCCAACAGACCGATCATTCCATTTCCCTTGTTAGTAGTGTCTGAGCCCCTGAAAGTCCCCCCTCCCCCGCCCCCCTGGAGCTGTTTTCAGTGGCACTTTCCCTGTGGCTGACCTGTATGCAGCCAAATAGCATGACAAACACTGTGCCTGCTGCATATTTGAGGAAAAAGAACATAATTTACCGGCCACCCTTGTTTTTGTTGATGCACACAGGCTGATAACTACACCAGATACACTTTTTTGCTTGTTTCAGTGTTTCCATAAATTTCCATAAACAATGTGATGTGTGTGTGTGGATTGTTTTTGCTTAAATTCCATATTTAAATGAAAATGTAGCACTGTGGACATTGCTGGCTCTGTTCTTCAACTGTGGATTGGATTATAAAACGTTATACCACCAACGTGGTACATGCTGTTGAATTGCCAAATCTGATTGGTCAGAAGGATGTTGACCCCACCCCCCAACGCATATACAGTTGTTACTACACATCTGGCTTGCGCGTTTGCACCTAAAGACATTATTTTCATCTTTACCTGAAAATAGCCTTTGTAGTTGGGCTTTTAAAATGATAAAATGACGTAAAATTAACTCTAATTTGTGCTGGGGATGTGTAGGATGACATTCAGTCGGCCCAAGACGCTTTGCCTCGCAAGACTGTCCTGAAGCTGAGCGACACCGCGAGGTAAATTTCCGTATGATCCAGGGGGCAAACCTGCCTGTACATTGGCCTTGTGCATGTAAATGTCTGACTGGAAGCTTGTATGATTGTTAGCTTAGATGGTGTCCTGGATTTTCCCGAAAACCTTGTCTGTCTGGTGTCGTGACAACAAATGACTGACTGCGTGATTCTATTTTTATTTCTTTTATTTGCAAGCTCTGAATGCCATTGTTCTGAAGTGTGTCCCTGTCTGCCTTAGGGTCTTGGTCGTCTACAACCCCACAGAGCAGGAACGCTCGACCGTGGTCACCGTTTACGTGAACACCCCACGGGTGCGAGTCCAGACGGCCGCTGGGCACACAGTCACTGCCCAGATCAGCGCGGTCTGGGAGGAAGCCACCCAGGTTTCCAGCGAGGCCTTCCAGGTCAGCCACTCGCGATCCGCTGCGTCCCGGCCTACGGATAGTGTCTAGTAAATAGATGCAGCTTCCAGGCGTACACAGTAGGCACAGTCATGGAGGTCGCATTGATCAGCGATGTTTGGGTTATTCTTTTAAGCATCAAGGATTTTTATATGTCATTGTGCAAGTGGTTTACCGGCAACGTACAACAGATTTTTACTGACTGCCTCTGTATAACCATAAATAACATGAATGCCTACAACACAACAATCACTACAACATTAAATAAATACTTACAGAAACTGCACACATTAATATTCATTCAGAAAATATTCATTATATTGATATAAAGGTTATTTACCCCCCCTCCCCCGAACAGTTGCTGGAGGTTCTGCTCCCTCACTCAGTCATGATCACCTGCCTCCTCCCCCTGCCCCCAGCTCTCCTTCATGGCGCACACATCTCCATTGGGTCTGTCCCTGTACCACCTCAGCGAGGTACCTGAGGTCAGGACTGCGCCAGCCAGCTACACCTTCTACCAGCAGGGCGGCGACGTGTCCGTGGCAGGCAGGGGGCAGTTCAGGGTCGATGTGCTGCCGGGAGACTCTGGAGCGTTCACAATCGAGAACTCCTTCTTGAAGATTTGGTGCTCCTCGACGTCGGGTTTGATGCAGGTGACCTCAAAACTCCTCATTTTTTAATTCCCAATATGATATTAAAAACAAAAGATGTGTGGATCTCATACCCTGCTGTTATGGGGGATAATGATGCCTTATTCTCCTTTTGTACAAAGTGCAGTATAGATCTGTTATTGAATTAATTACTGGACTGAGAGGACAAATTGCACTCGAAATGTGCCAAACTCTGCTGGCTGGACACTAACTGCTTAATTTTGTTCTGCTATGTTTAGCACAGTCGGCTGCATAAAGCATATGCGTGTTTGTAGTTAGAAGCGAGAGTCTCCTTTGGTAGAAAGTTCATACGTGGGAAAGGCCCCCTGAGTGGTTTTCATGTGAAAGCTTTATCATGTGACTCCCACATCCTTCAGAGGGTGCAGTCCAAGGAAGGTGGTGCCAAACAGGAGGTGAGGCTGGCCTTTGTGTGGTATGGGACCACCAGTAACAGAGATAAGAGTGGAGCCTACCTGTTCCTGCCTGACGGCGAGGCTAAGGTAATCGGGCTATGGCGACGAGCAGCCTTTGCTCACCGTGGCTGTATGATGGCGTCTTTGTGAAGCTGCTCTCGCCTTGACCTTTGCCCTCTGCTTCCTGCTTGTTGGGGTCCAGGCTCATCGCCATGCTGTCTGAAGCAATTGGCAGTGGTGTGGCAGCTTGATGGATGGATGGACAATTTGCCTTGCTAATTCCCCTGTGCCACCCAGTTGTAAAAGATGGTGTTGAGCTTCCTCTGCAGCTTTGACTTGCTGTCTTGCTCTGTCCCTTCAGGAATACTCTCCCAAGCACCCCCCTGTGATAAGGGTGACCAGAGGAGCCATCTTCTCTGAAGTGACGACCGTGTTTGAACATGTGACTCACAGTCTCCGCCTCTATAATGTACAAGGTGACTTTCATCACTCGCGCTTTTTGAAAACATGGCTGGGGCATCTCCTCCATCCAGCCTGGAATGGTCTGGGAATTCTAAAAACCAGACTGAAGTTAGGGCTCTGCAGCTGGCTGTATGTGTTTTGCCTGTATGTCTTCTTTAACTCGACTGCAGTACTTGTGTGCTTGAACTGTCCTGATGATGAGTGTATAGCCATGGATGGTTGGATGGATTAAATGACCGCGCAACCTGTCGAAGGTTGCAAATTGACTTTCGGCTGAAACTTGAAGACGTCAAAGACGCTGCATTAGCATGTGTCCCATTTGGCTGTTCTGTTACCATGTGACACACTGGCCCCAGGAAGCCAAACACGGTCTCTATGGTGATATGTGGTAAAGTTCTGGTGGGACTGAACACTATTCCCAAGGTTGTTTCAAGAGGTGTGTGATCCATTTTGGAATGGAGGCTGTTGATTTTCAGCCTTTGCCTCTTCATGAAAAATTTACCAATCCAGTGGTGGAGAATGCACTGTCCAGTGGGGTCTGGTGTGACACTGAGGCTGCTGGTAGCGTGATGAATAAGATCTTGAACCCTGAATGTTGCTGGTTCTAGTCCCAAGAGTGGTCTTGCTGTAGTG
>JAODLD010000124.1:2516706-2529735 GCA_026781065.1 Mormyrops boulengeri
GCGGGCCCCCCCGCCCAACCCTTTCCCCCGCCCCTTGGCCAAGTCCCTCCCCCCCCCCCCCCCCCCCCCCCCTTCCTGCTAGGAGGGACCCGGCCCGTCGGACGAGGCGGCTTTGATTCTGCACAGAAGAGGGTTTGACTGCGCATTCGCCAGCAGGAACACGGGGCTGCTGTGTGCGACCACGTGGGGGAAGGTGAGCCGGGCCTTTCTGCTGCAGATAATATGGGTGAAGATCAACATCACTGATGCTAGAGGGACAGTCATGTGCATCCAGCACATATGGGCGCAAGACATGGAGTAAACAAATTCAAACGTACACACTACACCAATAGAATATCCTGAAAAAAAAATATCACGGAAGGAAATTAATCAGTTGATCAACTGATTGAAATAACAATATAATTATTAAACAGATAGCACCAGACTTTTTCTAAATTGTTTAAGTATTATATGAATTGATGAACTGCCTCTGATGACCAATCATGCACCGCATTCTGTGGTATAGAAAGTGTATGATTTTATTGATGTCGGCTTCTTGCCTAATGATCGCCGAGGTGCCATTTCTCACAATGCACAGCATGTAGCTGTGTGCTTTTCTGACTTAAGCGTTTTCACCCATTGACTTAAGTGTGAGATTTAAGTGCACTTAGGCTAGACACGCACTTTGGGTGGAGAAACAGCAAAATATGGGCATGTCGCATGGAAATGACCCTTAAGCACATGGTGCCACTGACTTAAGTGCATTTTTCACTATGTGCTCTAGAGGGCTCTAAGTCACGTGCCTCTACAAGTCCAATGGCAAAATTTGCAGTTTTCAGGAAGCCGAACATGTAACCAAACCTTTTAACATGTATAATACATTTAGAAGCAAATGTTACAATCTAAAACAGATGTAAATAATCCATACAGTTATACAATACACACCTGTAGGTGAATCAATCAAACAAAATGAGTGGTCAATTAAAAAATTAATCATTTCAATTAAGATAAAATTGCCCCTGCTAGGAGTCGTATAGTTTGAAAGAACCTCTCGCTATTTATGTAGTCCATGATGGTGTCTTCATGGGTATTATCAAATTCGAAGGTAACTAACCCACTTTAACAGATTTGCTGCTTTAATATTCTAAGACGTATCTTCATATGTGGTACAAAAGGTATTAAGTATGTCATGTGATAATTGATTAAAAAATAGGTTCAAAAGTAGTGTGTCCTTGCAATTCCAAGCTGCAGTGCATGTATCTTGTCTAGTGTGAGAGTGGCTCAGGCAGGAGACGCCTTTGTCTTGATGGAGACCTGCTTGAATTGACTGACACTGAATGCATCGCATGTCTCTGGATGGATCGTGAAGCGCTCAGTTTTGAATTCTGATTCAGCATGTATTTTCATTCACATGCATACACTTCATACATACACCACGTATGCTAGGTCAGAGGTCTCCAACGGAACTACCTGACCAGGACACTCGCTTAACTGGTAACCATTCAATGCTTAATGGGGTACATGTGAGTGTTTTTAGTGACAGTGACTAGCAGCTGGTTTGGAATAATATTTGGAATATATCGCTGTAGCATATAAGCTTGGTTGGGCTATGCAGTTCATTGCATTATTACTTAGTCTGCAATGCATTCTGACCATGCAGTCAATGCTACGAATAATGTTAACATTAACATGCATCATATGTATTAAAGACAAAAATAGTCATAGGACCTGGAAATTACATTATTAATCAGTAATCCTTACTCCTGGCTTTGTCTTGAAGACAATGGCGTTAAGGTAAGGGTTAATTAAAAACACAGTATTAACCCCTTAAAACACTGCTGAAGCAGTGCAGCTTAGTGAGCTGTGGAACACAAAACGTCTGCTAATTTTGTGCTTCCCTTTACTGGAGTCATTTCGCAGTTTCCAAGCCAGTATTTGGTATCTTTTGGGGTATTTTAGCATTAGTATAATTAAAATGAAATTAGTTACTCAAGCATACTAAAACAAAACTGGTAGACTGATAAGCACAAAATTAGCTTTGTGGCAGTGTGCTGGTTTTCACGCGTTACTAGCCAGGTCAGAACTGAATAAACAAGGGTTTAAAGGCCTTTATTTACAGATTAGTCATGGTAGGTTAGATACACTGCGTAATTATGAGTCATGCCTGCTAAGAAGTTATATTTTTAAAAACTATGCTTTTTAAGTGGGCTAAATAGACGGCGAGTGTCTCAGCAGGAGAAGCCTGTCCCAGTGATCAGAAGGTCACTAGTTTGAGCCCCAGCCTCTCTGGAACAGATACATGTCTGTGGGCCCTTGAGCGGGGACCTTCAGCGAGGCATTTATCCCCCAGCTCCAGGGGTGCCGCACATTGGCTGTCCCTGTGCTATGACCCCCCAAGATGGGGTAGGTGAATAGAAACATTCAAATGTAATAGTGCTAATGGCAAATAATAAGCCATTTCTATGGCTTTAGATAAATGCATCTTCCCATGACCTACATTGCTGTATGATCGTGTCTCTTCCTCAAAACTGCGGTTAGCATCTTCTCATAAGATTCTCTGATTTGATATGATTTCTAATCATTTCCTGTTGACTGTGGGATGGATTAAAGCAGGAAATGACGACTGGCAGCATCAAGGCCCTGACACATTAGCGGCGTGTCTCGGAGCGATCCATATTCAGTGCTAACATGAATCATTACAGTGTTCATTATGATACGTGGCTTCAGCGACAGCTTCACGGCAATACTTAGGCTATGCAGCTTTAATGTGCTTAGATGTACTGCTGCACCATTACGGCAAAAAACACAATTGCAAATATTTCGGTCGATACAGAAATCGCAATTATTTAACATAATTACTCATTGATAAAAGGGTATAAAAGTGTAAACTGCATAAAGAACTTTTCTAACATGACATGTTAATATTGATGTTCTTGGGTTTTAGTTTTCATTGAAAACATGCAGCATTTCCCTCCTCAATACAGTATTATCCCGTTATAATGGACTCTCTTATAACGGAATATCGTCTATAACGGACGTGGTCTGCTGGTCCCGGCCATGCGCCTTTACGAACATGCAGAAAAAGCATTGGATATAGCGAACTCGCATATAACGGACAAACAATTTGGTCCCCAGGGCAACTTTTAGCTGTACTTTTGTTCGGCTATAACGGACATGCAGGCTCCGCCTACAAGGCGCGTGGCGTGCAGGTGATATCCAGCGCAGATATGTAGTCGGGATTATTAATATAGTCACGCATCTGGGCAGGTAAAGTTGGATTACTACATGTACAATATAATAATCTATACCACAAGTGTGTCTGCTGGGGTGTGGCATGAGTAAATGGTGTCCTGTAGTTGTGTTCTGGGCATACAGCAGCTCTGGATATAACGGGCTTTGGATATGACTGCCCCCTGCTCCGTTAATCTTCATTATAACAGGATTGTACTGCATTGTCGAATTGTTTTTTACATATTAATAAAATAAGTTTATTTTTCTGGGATTTTAGATTGTCATCCATTATTTCAGACACACATTGGGCTGTTTTAATTTAACATTCTAATTGTGGTGTTTTTGTTTTTAATCAGGAATCCCTTTTTAATGGGGTTGTGTGTGTGCATGTGCCCTTAGATAATGATGAAACATGCTTTGAATACTGATTTGAAAAATCTTTTTTGGTTCGTCTCTTCTGCGACTTATTCATACACTTTAGACTGCATTGATTTATTTTTATTTGTATGTATGATAGATGAAAGAAGTTAAGATTAGTTGGCCTGTTTGTTGGAAAACAAACCGGAAATGCACCTCCTTCCTGTTTTGAAAGCTCGACACGGAGAAGCTGTTCAGCGAAATGACAGTGGCGAGCATCAGACCGGTGTCGCTGACGCTGATGCACGAGTCGTCTGGTGAGGATGCCGGGCGGGAGGTCCAGCTTAAACCCATGGAGATCGCCACGTATCGGGTGCGCCTGAGCTGAGCCCACATGTCATCGCGTGCTGGAATCCCGGAGGAGCCCCCTCCCTCCTCTGCTCCCTGGCATTGTGAGCAGTGCTGTAGTCAGGAAGCTGCACCTATCGAAATATTGAGGATCGTAGTTTTACTGTCAAGTGCAATACAAACGTATTAACAGCCCCTACGGACACTCAGGTTAATTCAGGTCATAGGTAAACCTCACTTTATCGGGAAGCAGATGGAAATACTTGTTTTCCTAAATCATAAAACAAAAACATTAGAATTAATGCTTGAAAAGATGGGCCTCTAATCCACATATGGACGGGGACATTAGTGTTCAGTAATATCCCAAATTTAAGAACATTTGCTTAAAGCTGGATTTTCTTTTAATAATTCCAAAGTTACCATGTGAAAAGTTCTAATGTGCCTTATTTTTCCGATTTTCTAATGAATGTTTTCTTTTCTGTACTGGTCTTTGTATTTGTTTTTTTTTGTTTGTTTGTTTAATGTCCCCAGTTTATAATCAATGCAACTAAATGCAGCTTTTAATGTGTGATCACATGAAATGTTATGGGTCTGTTTTCTGACCATAAAATGTCTAGCCGCTCTCCTGTTGTCGATTTTGTGAAATCAGGTGTTCATCCTCATTTATCAACCGTTTTAATATATAACCATGGTTAAAAAGGTCTGCGTCAAACTCACGGATGGAAAGGTTTGTGGGCGTGTTTTAGGGATGCCATCAGAAAAGCCCATTTGTATACATTCTGATAAATAGAATTATATTTTTTTAATCTGAAAGTGAGCTTTGGCTGAGAGAGCCATGCTTTGTATATGGCTGCCGGATTGAGCAATGAGTGAAAATTGAGATGAGTGCTTTCTGTACTATTTCCTTTGCTGGCATGGCCCAGACATTCTCTATGCAGGGCATTTCTGACAGAACTCGTGCCTGTATTGTCCTTGTTTAAGGTGAAACGTCACTGCTGGGTCCGGTAGCATGGGGTTCTGAATTTTGAACAGAATCTACCACTAACTTAGAGGCTGACCTGAATTTTTGTGTAAGTTGGGCCAAATCCAAAACTCATGAGATTTGTCTTAACTTATAATACTGCTAGTATTCTGCGTGGCTGAGCTTGAGTTTCAGGAGTAGGGTGAAACTCAAGAACATTTTAAAAGGTGCTCCGACTGTTAATTTTGTGCCATCAAGTACCTTCTGGAAAGATACATGTTTGAGAATTCCAAACATACAGTACAAGCCGAAGTAAGGAGTTTGTCTAAGGAAGGATGACAACCACAGAGCTGCTGAATCCTTACCGTTACGTTATCCTTTTCCCCTAACAGAGATCAGGGGTTTTGCCATGTCTGTCATACTGTTGTCAACCAGGAAACCGACACTTTTTTCCATTTCCACTTATGGACCATTACGTAACAAGAGAGGGAAAAATTAGGAAAAAATAATGGGAAGCCAGCTTCGACTCTATTGACCATTTAGTTATTTTCTTGCTTCTGATAAGAGTTCTGTGTGTAAATTTGAAACATTTGTGTAATACTATTCACTTAGGTGGCTGACAAATGCCTTAAAACATAACCCGTAATCCATTCTCCGGTAATCTTTTCTAAGAATTTTCAGTGTGCATTTAGATATGCGTAAGGCACATTTGCAAAGGATAACCTGAATTCAAGATTTGCGTCGTCATAAATTCTCATAAGATTATTTCAAAAGTCTGTTGTCTCTGTGTTAATTGAAAGTTGAGTTGTTGTTTTTCAGACTGTATATCCAGCATATTGTTACATGGGTTCACAAATGGGTGCATTTTCAAATCCAAATTATTCCTTCTAGTAGTTTTGTCTTTTCTTTGTGCAGAATCAGCATTCTCTGCATGTTTGGGCAAAGGGTCATAAAGTGAAAATATTTGTTTCAAGCAGTAAAATGTTTTGCGATTTTTCTTTTTTTTTTCTAATTAACTCTATGGCCAGTTCATGCTGAACAAACTTGTTTTGGTAATCATGTTTTGTGCAAAAGTGTCAAACTCCAGTCACTTCAGGTTTTATCCTGTATAGCCATTGATTTTGTTTCCCATCGTCATGTTTATAAAAGCCTTGGTTAGACATTGAGCTGGCTAGCAGGCCACAGACAGACAATGTATAACCAGGCTCTACCTGCCAAATTAAAAATTAATTGTGAAGAAATCTGTACCCATCCTGTTGCCTTTGAGAAGCTGCCAGTTGGGTGAGTGCGATTGTGTCTGATGTGCACGTCTCTTTATACAGATTGTGGCTCATTAAGAGTTTAATTTTTTCTAGAATTTTCTATCTCTGTTTAAATGTAATATAATTGAAAAAAATAAACTGAATATACAGGTTTCTCTGTTTGTTCTAATGCTTGGTGGTGAAACATACTGTCTGTTTGCCAACTTGTAGCGCCGCACAGAAGAGTAAGCTTCCTCAAATGACCACGGTAATAGTGTAATTAAAGCATACGCTCTCACAAGGCCTGAGCTAATGAAAAAGCTTTAAAATGAACTGATTTTAAAATGTGATCCTTGCTGTGCTATTTTTGCTATGGGGTTCTACAGTAGTGTGTGTTTAAATGTAATGCCTGTGAGATTGTGTAACAGAAATACTGGTGGGTATGAAAGCATGAATCTGTAGGAAGAAACCCCACAGGAATGCAGTTTATTTTGGGATAAGCAGAGCTAGATGGGGCTTTGGGTGCCATGGATATACATTTTATTTATTTAGCAGACTTCTCTCCAAAGCAACATTCATTATTGGAGAAAGCTGGACCAGCCAGTCCCTGGAGCTGTTAGGAGTTAAAGGCCTCGCTTAGGCCCAGTCCTTCTGACCTCTGGATTTAAACCACTGATCTTCTGATCTTAGGCACAGAATTCTAGCCCAAGAAAATGATCTGGCCAATCCCAGGCTTCAACATCACAACGGATGCACCCGACCGAGCCATCCATCATTTTGGGAGATGTGTGGGGGATTTGTGATTGGCCGGGTCACGGGGGCTGGTCATGGGTTCTAAACTGGCAATCAATAGGGTCAGATGGCGGCAGTCATCATCCGGGCTGCCTATTATTCAGGAATAGAAAACACTAATTGGTCACTCAGTTTGTTTACACGGGACAAGGGTTTAAGGCCCCTATTTGTAGTGTTTATGGACTTTGGCCTTCCACAGTTTGCCTAAACCTTGGAGCTGAAGAAGGAAGCAAAGTTCTTCCAGCTACTGGGAAATTAAAGCCTGTCCAATAAGAGTTTAGGTAAGGAGCATTCCTATTGGACAATCATGATTTCGAGCGCGGTGTTTTGGTTCAGACTGAGCAAGACGGCGGTGTGGCGGGTAGCACTGCAGGCTCTTTGTGTGCTTTGATTTCTTCTAGATACTCCAGTCTGGTTGCATGCCTAAGTAAGCAGCTAGCTCATTTACTGTATGTAGGCTCATTTATAGTGGCAAACTCAGTTTTTGAGCCATGAATCTTTTGGTTGTTTATTGCATGACATCACAATTAGCTCGCTAGATTAAAACATCGATGTTTGAATAGAAGTGTTTCAAGTGCATTGATTACCACCCAGCTGGTGGTCTCACAGAAGCAGAGATGATGATACATCTCCTTAAATTATCTCTCCACCTCTTGCTACCTCAGTAGCTGCTGGAGGAATAGCTCTGTAAATCTTGCCCTATGTTCCTTCCTGAGAACCCAAGCGTGAAAATGCATCATTTTCCTTTTTGTGCACGGAGCGGCTGATTACGGCTGCTTCAATGCGACAAATCTTGGAACTTGAGACCATGAAATTTCCATCTCTAAGAAAAGTATTCTGTAAAAAGTCCAATTTGGCGAAAATACATTGACATATATTTCCATATTGGTTGCTAAGTAATACATTAAATGACTAAGTGGAAAGAGCATATCCTTTCTGCTCAACAGTGGGAATTTCTGACCGCCTCTAAATAAGCTTGCAGTACTGTGAACAGTATAATAACATCTATGAATCTGATGAAGTTTTTACCGGTGCCTCTGGAGGATAATGCCTTGATTAGAACATCATGAATGTGGTATTGAATAGCAGTTTTTTATGCTTGGTAAGGTTACTTAAGGGAAGGACTGTACTAAATGTTCATACTTTTAGCAAGTTGGCCACCACACAAACCCTAGCTTGGCATGCACGCGAAAGGGATTTGCACCTGTTTTAATTATCATTTTTCACTCTATCTCACTGTAAATATAAAGCCTTCAAAATAAATAATGGTTCACAATCAGACCATTGTTCTCTGCCTTGCACCTGTAGATTCTGGGATAGGCTCTGGACCCCCCTGCGACCCTAAATAGGACAAGTAGTCTCAGAAAAGGGAAGGATGGATGGATGAGATCATAATACTAAGGGAAACAAAATGATATATAAATTTTGGGGGCAGTGTGTTTATCTGCAGGTTTGATGTTGTGCTTGTGATCGGGAGGTCACTGGTTCGAATCCCATGGTCAGCAGAGTGATGAGCAAGACCCTTAACCCCCAATTGTTGCAGGGACTGTCTAACCCTGCTTTCTCGATTGTACATGGCTTTGGATAAAATTGTCTGCTAAATAAATAAAACATGAAATTAACAAAAAAAGTCATCATTGTATTAACCTGATTTTAAAGCTTTCTTAATCCAAAATGGTTAAGTGAGATTAGTGTACAATGTGTGCAGATTTCCCCTGTAAAACCAGCCGTCATGGAGAGTCTCTTGTTGGTCTCCCACCTGTTTTTAATGTGATCTGTCAGCAAACCAAAAAACAATTAAACCACCCCTTAACGCTGAATTTAGAAGGTCATTTACTAGTCTCAAGCATTTCATTCCGCTGTGCCATCTTTAATCTGCTTGTATGACATTTCATTTTCTCCTTGGCCCTGACGACGCACGCATAGCCTCTCGTTTTCCGGCACCACACTTACCAACACGTTGACATTTAGATCCGGTGCTGTGCTATGAATCAGAATATGATGCTATAAATGGCCCAGGTTCACTGTTTAATGGGGAAAAAAGTGCCGTAGCTCCCCCATAAGAAGAGACACAGTGCTTGAGTGACAAATGACGGGACTCAGGTTATAGCACAGGACTTATTACGTGTCACTTTTTATCTGAAGCTATGTGATGCTCAAAAATTGGGTGCAAGACATCTGCAAAATGAGTGTGTCTTTATTCATGCTGGTGTGTCTTTCTTCATCACTAGTGTGTCTGTACTCCATCCTGGTCTGGCTGTAGTCCTGGCTGTGATGTTTACTTATGCGTGACAGTGGGAAAATGAAGCTACCCTTAGCGTGTGCTACTTGATTAAGTGTAGGTGGATGATCAATGAAACTACTGTCAAGGGCAAAAAGTGCTCTGGGGCATCTTTCATTAGTTATAGGGTGGGGAGGTTAATGCAGATTACAGTCAGAAAACTGATGACCTAATAGGTTCAGTCTTCAGGACTTCTCTACACAGTTTCCATTATTCTCTTATCGTTGCAAGCTTGCCTTGCACTAGAGTTAACTCGGCTACCTGTACCTCACAGTCTAACAAAGAATCTTTCTGATGTCGAATTCCTCGTATTTGGTATGTATTTCTCTGCATACTCTACATCATTTCTGTTGGTTCTTTGCTATACTCGCATGTATGTTCATCTCTCAGCTGCATACTCAGAGTTCAGTTGAATACTTCAGATCTCAGCTATATACTCCAGAATTGTGCTGAATACAGTCGACCCTTCCACATTCTGGGGTTTGGGCCGCAGGCCTCCTGCGATGTGGCAAAACCACATAAAACTTTTTGGTTCCCTTGGTAAGTGACACGAGCAGGGCGACGAGAAGTGAAAAGATATGAAAAGTGCGAGATATAAAGATCACATTGAGAGACTGCCATAAATACACTTGGCATCCTCCCAACCAGCACTATGCAGGTCTTTTATGCATTTATGAATAACTAAACGTTTTCTGTGTCATCTGTTGGCCTTCGTGTGTCGCCTGAAGCTTTCACGAAACTCCAAAAAAATCCCATTTAATTTCTTATGCAGACCCCACGATATATCGAAAGTCACGGTGCAGAAGGGTCGACTGTACTCCTGATTTCTGTTGAATACTCCAAATATGAGTTGCAGACTCCAGATTTCTCTAGCATGTGTCTATGACTGCGCATTACCCGGTGATACACAAGTTAAATATGCATAGATATCAGCCTGTAGTGTACAGAAATGTTGTTCTTTTTTGTGTCACATTGTTCAGAATTGGATATAATGTTTTAACGTGGTTTACTATTCAAAATGAAAATCACGAGAGGAGGCCTTTTGAATGTTTAATAATACATTATGAGAATTTGTTTTCAAATAAAGTTTGCAGGATGAAATGTATGCAAAACTGGTTAGCAGGCCTGAAAATATTGCTGACTAGAAAGCAAGATATTAAAAACACTGGGCTTGCAATAAATTCAAAACTTGTGAGTAATTTGTTGATCTAATGCTTGCATCTGGAACCAACTTACTCATATTTTCACAGTGGTATTTAAAATTCCTGCTGCCTAAGCCAAATCCCAATGAGCCATTATCAGAAATGCCACAGCCATGTCCAGGTCGATTCAACAACCAACATTCATCCGTGTCCCAAAGAGCTGTGCGATAACAATTCCTGTGCAAAATGGCTGCTGTCTGTCACACTGAGTGATGCAGGACACTTCTAGCAAATCTGAGGCCTTGAGGTTTGTCATGACTGCCGATAGAAAAGGTATACATGTTCAGGCATGTATGTATGTATGATTATGATTGATTATTATTATTATTATTATTATTATTATTATTATTATATTTTCCTCTAGTGTTCCTGGTGAAATGTTCTTATAACATGATTACTGCTCTTTGTTTAGCGACCATTCTCCTGATATGTGCCTTGTCAAGGTAGATTTAGCCTCTTGCAGTTACTCGCCACAACAATCTTGAAATAATGACTTCATTTTTCAAGCACATTAAGCGTCTGCTTGCATCCATTTTCTTTCTTTTTTTGACTTAGAATACATGGAACAAAGCATTTATAGAGCCTGAACCAGTGACTCCTTTAAAGTGTCGGGACCCTAACCTCTGGCCATAAAGCATGTGCAAATTCTGCTCTTGTGCATTATTCAATGTTGTATCATTAGCATTAGCTACTCAACGCAAAAAAAAAAATGTGTTATATGCAAGTCTATTCATATGAGAAATCTAGTTTGGTGGGGGGCTATGCCTGTGATCAGAAGGTTGTTGTGTCAAAACCCAAGGTCAGCAGAGTGACCTCACTGAAGGGCCTTTAAGCAAGGCCCTTAATCCCCAGTTGTTCCAAGGATTATCTGGTCATACTTTCTAAAAAAAAGTATGTTTTTTGGATAAAAATGTAAATGACAATATTGTGCAGGTTATAGTGCTATGACCTCACTGCTGGAAGGTGGACCTTGGTTTTTGTTGGTGAGCACAAGGGGTATTTGCCAGGTGACAGTGATGCACATCAAAGCTTCATCCTTGACCACATGATTTATGAACATAATCACCTACCTGTCTGGCTGTTCCTGTTCCAGGCAAGTGAGGGTTCAATAATCTCCCACAATGTGCTTTTTCCCTGCTCCCTGACTCACAAGCTCTCCGTTTTCTGTGTAATCATTCCTTGTTTGTATATACTGTAAACGTGAACTTTGGAAATAACATCTCTCATGGTATGTGGTTGACTTATGCAATTGACGCTGGGGATCTGCAACGTCCTGAAGGAATATGATGCCTGTTCCACCACAATGATGCAGAGAGCATGGAAATACGTACCACCAGCATGTCACACATCAGCCCGTGTGTCAGATATCTGCCATGATGGTGTGTGCCCACATGAGGCGGCACAGTATGGCTTGGTGAGTAAGGTTTATCAGAAAGTTACAGGATTGACTCCCATACTTGAGACAATAGCTTCTCTCTCACCTGTGACTGTGTTTCACTGGAGCATGATGAAATATGCAAAGACTGAATAATTCCTTTCTACTTGTACCCATACTTGCGCAAACGGCAATCAGATTAGCATTCCTTTAGACGGGTTGTAAATCTGTGACCCATGACCAAAAATCTGTGTTCCAAACTTAAATAATACTTTCAGAAATCTACATTCAGGGAAACTCCATAAGAAACCGTGTTGTACACGAAAGGCCTCCTTTTTCTCATCAGGTAGGTTTCCACTTCACAGACAACAATATGCTTGCGTTCTGCTAAGGAATGCAGGCAGAGGTCTGTTCCCTCTTCCAGAATGTTCTGTGACAGGCATTTTCGTTGAAACATGTATACAGGTATTGCCACGTTCCGGTCTAATTCACACTGTGTGATGCAACGATGTTTCCTCCCGGGAGCTCGGTGCCGTCTCATGGCTCCCTGATCGGTAATAACAGCACTCACATTCCATTGGAGCATGTCATCAGATTTCAGACCTGAGAATCCAGTGGCGTGTGAGAGTACCTGACTGGAAAGAAGTAGGTGGACTTGATACTGCCATCGAATGGGGCTGACGTTATTATATTGAATTGATTTAGCTGCACAGAAAACACAGTCTGGGTGTGAAGCAGGATAGATCTTCCTGCCTGACCGTACTGTGGTCTTTCTACTCCAAACTAACCCAGAGTTGTGCTTCATGATGCATGCAAAACACCACCACTGCTATTTGAAATCCTGAGGCTTTAAGAATACAAATGTTTCATCATTAATAAACATAATATTATCTTGAGTGATTTAAATTCTCTATTTCTTGGCTTTTACACTATTAAAATATACAAATTTTTCTTAAACACTTTCCTTAATTTCGTTGTATGGAACAAAACCACCATACATATATAGTAAGTTTGCTGAGGATTTTTACTGAAAAAAACACTGCTTTACCTTTCACATAAAAATGCAGGGTTTCTATTTGGCAGTATATATTTTATTTTATGATATAAAACAACACAGGCTCATTATATACAGTAAATTGCAAAATTCTACACACCCATATGCTCACTGCAGGTAAAGATAAATGGCATAAGAACATAAGAAATTTACAAACAAGAGGAGGCCATTCGGCCCATCAAGCTCGTTTGGGGAGAACCTAACTAAT
>JAODLD010000124.1:2540981-2551701 GCA_026781065.1 Mormyrops boulengeri
GTGGTGGAACAGGGAAAGAACTAAGCTACACAGGGCTCCGGCCCTCCAGGACTGCAGTTTGACACCCCTGCTTTAGAGGAATGCAGACACCAAGGGCGGTAGGTTTAGACATCAGTGTGCCAGCTTCCAAAGAAAACACATTTTTACTGCAGTTGTGTCCTCCGGTTCCATACTGACAAAGGGAAGGATTGGGATGCAAAGCGCTGATTTTTACCATAAACAGGACCATGAGGACAAATCTGTCAGGAAAGCCTTTCTATGTGGGCAACAGTGAGCATTAAGGATCAGTTTGTGGCTTCGTGGGTTAGGATGCCCCTCTGATCAGAAGGTCACTAGTTCAAATCCCAGCATAGACGAGATGATTCTATTGATGGGTCCCTAAGCAAGGGCCTTTGCGTCAGGGACCGTCTGACCCTGTTTCCTCAAAAATGTAGGTTGCTTTGGATAACAGTGTCTGCTAAATACATTGACGTTATACTGGGAGTCATTTTTATTCTCAGCATGAACAAATTCCTGACAGCCTGGAATTCAGACTGGAATTTGCTTCTTCGGCTTCCTGTGGCGTGAGTATGAACCATGTGTTGAGTGCCAAATGTAATGGTTTTTAGCCAGTTTATGTATTTATGTAATTATATGCGGTTAACCTGCAATGCATTATTGTTAATGGGATTTAAAGCTCCCACAATGACTTTATCAGTGTACTTGCATATGTGCATTTAGCTTAAACATTAAAAGCATGCTGTATATGCAAATAATAAAGCAGTGAGTATAATGCCAAATTCTAGCTGCAGGAAGAATTGAGCAAATTCTGTTTAAAGGTCAATACATATATATTTGTCCCCATAACTGTACTAGTTAAGTGGAGGTAGTTTGATTGATGGATGGATGGACAGATTCACCTTAGGCATTTACAACAGTTTTGCATTTCTGGATGTACTTGCATGTGGTGGAACATAGAGAGATATGTTTATGATTAATGTACTTGCTCTGTAAAAGTAGAAAGGAAATTGTGGGCTGTTGTTTAGTGGGTTAGGATGCTGGTTTAAATCCCATGGAGGGTAATTTTACTGTTGGGCCCTCGAGCAAGGTTCTGAACTACAATTGCTCCAAGGACTGTTCACCAAAGCTGATATCTCCAGTAAATCTCAGAACAGAACAAGTTCTCAATATTAAATCGAAACTGCATTCTAGTCTTTGAATTATTACAGTTGTGGTCTAACCCGACCACTGGATAACACCTGAAGTGGTTCACACTCCTCCTTGTAACTACTGGTACTGATTTAAAGAAAGGTATTCGGCATCTCGCGGGGATTTGGCTTTGTGAACATACCGGATTTGCCAGAATTGGCCTAACCCTAACAGGACAGAGCCGAAGCACGTCCCAGAGCCTGCGCGGCACAGGAAACCCAGTTAATCTGCCGGAAACCAGGCAGGAATGCGCTCCGAATCACTAATATGAAAAGTGCACCATGCTTCGTCAAACCTTTTTATTTTATTTTAACGAATAAAATTCATGTTTCAAGTGGCTATTTTGAGCTACTATCAAACAAGACACGAATTTAATTTCCTGCCTCGCTCTATACCAAACCAACCATTTTAGCAATGCGGAAACAAGACAATAATGGGCAGTATTTTCAATTCATTCCTTTCGTCAAAGACTAACTGATTTGAAACTGGCGTATTGAGCGTCAGTCTTGCTGGTCGACACAGGGGAAATCTGCACGACGCACAGTGACCCGATTATTAAAGACCTCAAGACCCGAGGGTAAAAAAGAGGGAATTTTGAGAAACAGATTTATCAAATTTACGTACAAAAAAAGTCTGTGAACTGAAACTTTTCCAGTGCAGATTTTGAGTCCAAAGGCTCTGTACAGTGTGTTCGGTCTCACATGTAGCCTGTATGTGTGCATTCGTTAATACCAAACGTGGCCTTGCACTCTATACGTTTTATTTTCTAACCACACATGCCCAGGGGATAATAGGAAGACATACTGGTAGTAAACATTGTACAAGAAATCAGTTACATTTTTAACACCTTCTGAAATAGAATAAGAGCAAAAGTCGTGTACGAAATAAACCTAAATGTTTTAACAAAAAACACATCCGCATTTTATTAAAAAAACGTAATTATAGCCATGATAACAGCACTAATAGCAATAAAACGGCTCCTAAGGTTTGAATGTTATCACAATTCAGAGAGAGGAACAGGAAGTCTTTCCAGGCAAGAGAAAGGTCAGTGTAGTATCCTTAAGGCCAATATATAGTTATCCAGCTCTCCACTGTGAAAATGAATCGGTTTTTATAATTTTATTATTCTCTTGTAGCTGAGATCCTATCAGCCAGCTTGTTTAAATCATTCTTTAATGTTTTTTCTTTGATTTTAAACACTTTGATCGTTCTTTCTAGGTATTATTATATCTATTGAGTAGTGGGATTTGAATCGTTCACAGTGGTGAACAATGGTTTATTTACGTTTAATTTCTCATATTGATGTTTTAACACAGTGTTATTGTGTGTGATTGTTTTATAATTGCATTCATATAATTGTATAATATGTGTAGTTTTATAAATGATGTTTTATTCATATCATTTCGGTATCTGGAAGTGAGTTATATTTGTACGCATCGTAAAAGATGTATGTCTCCGTCTTTAGGTCCGGTAACAGCCCGACCGGAATGGAATGAATCGTCTCTGACTTGCATGAGCGTTTGTCCCCACCTACTGTACAGGAGTTTAACTGTGATAAAGCCGAATAGTAAAGTGAAATTTTAAAGAAAAAAATTACTAGCAGTAACTCAGACTTCTCAATAACTCGCCTTCTGTCACAAAATTAGCTGACCCTAAGACAAAGCGCTTTCGAAATTTTTAAGTACGACTATTAATCGTGCATGTTGTGCTCTATCGCTTTGTGTCGATCTTATCAAAATTCCAAAACGCCTAAAATGACCTTTTAACATTTCCTCCTATAGGCTATATGATCCCAACCCCTAACCTTCCCTTTAAAGCTCTTCTTGCGGGTCCGATTTCCCCGGCCTTTCTAATGAGGCTATGGCAAATAAATTATCAGCGAATTCTTTGTATGGGCATTTAACTTATCGTCCGAAATACAAGTAACACGGAAAATACAGTTTACAGATAAATAAATGTCAAATTATGGCAGAAAAAAAATTGCACGATCAGTGTAGTTATACTGCATCACACATCTACATTTTTCAGTTTTTTTTAATGACCCTTGGCATTACTAAGACCAAATGAACAAAGAAAAATCAATTTGCTCGCGACAGCAGTTTTCCTCCTATTGATCAAACCACGCACACACTTACTGTAAGCCTACCTGTCATATTCAATCGTGTTATCAGCGGCTGAACGGGGGAGGGGGGGCTGAGTTCCATCTGGATGGGCCTGAGTAGATCCAAGGGTACCGCTTGAGGTTTTGAGCCCTACGAAATCGTATCATATTGGCCTTCCAACTCGGCCCAATCCCGTAATTTTCCAAAATTTTAAGGTCGGGAGTCACACCCCCCCGCATCTCTATTACAAGACCGGGTTTGTCTGATGTTCCCCCTGCAAATGTGCAAGAAATAGTTGGCTAGCTCACTTTTCAGGTGCCAATCTAGTAACCAATCACTTCTCAAACTATGAACTAGTTGCAAGGTGTCCAGTAGTCTCTTCAATGGTCCAACAAAATCTTTCAATTATACCAATTTATCAACCGTTTAATCCTTTGATGCTCTACACATCTTTTTCTTTACTTTTCAGTATACTTTTGTGTTCCTTATATGACTTTTTTGTATTTTATTGCTTTAGTTTTATTTAATTATAAATCTATTATTGCGTATCTGATATATTGTATTGGTTTTATTGCTATGACTATTTTTATAATGGTGGAACCTTTCATTTCACTGCAGGTTGCAGTCTGACTGTTAACCTTGCACATGAAACATAATCCTTGAATGATAATATACTATAAATACTATATAAGACAAAATATAATAACGATGGACTGCGGTTGCTGTTCTAGATAGATAGATATTCTGTGGGTTAATGTCCTTTATTATTCTATATAAAATTCTTGGTTATGAGTGTAAATAAGAGCTTGACCAAATCTGCTGCATGTAAAACAACTGATTGTGAAAAATATCTTGCGAATGGCTTGTACGGAGATGTGCAATCCAACAGATGGTACGTGCGCAGTGTGATGCATTGATCCTCACGGTAACACCGTAACACGTTGTAATTAAACTTTCACTTAGAGAATTCCTTTACAGTAACTCAAAACTGGAGGAACTTTGCGGTAACCAGAAATGAATAAAAAACATTACTCATGGTCTTTAGTGACCCACCCAAGAAAAATGATAAAAGGCACGTTTTCTTCAATCGCTTACAGGCTTTTTCGGAAATGCTAGCATTTCCTCAAAACTAAGTTCCCAAGTCAGTAAAGCCAGTTATCACAACGCTATCTCAAGTGGAAAAAAACAAAAATGCCCAAAACATTAACAGCATCTTCCAAAGCACACAAAATGAGTCATTACGACAATACTATCACCATAAAAAAACCAGTCTTGAGCAGCGCATACTCAAATCTGAGCGCACCGTTTGTTGTATTTGAATAAAAAAGATACATGGAAATATGCAATAAAAATCATTATACATTCTAATTAGGGCTGGCACTCAATTTTTAAAAGTGTAACTAATTTATCGCAGTTATCTGTGATTAACCACAATTAATCACACTTAATATTAAAATTTATAGTCATAAATATTTATTAATTGAATCCCCAAATGACAGTTTTTTATCGCTTTCATGCAATTCTCACATCAGGAACATCATTTTCACCACTCTTAATGCAGTTCTCAAAACAGTTAAGGGATTTCTCATAACACAGCATACACACAACATAACCTGTGCAAAAGACACTAAAACACTCAAAACCTTTTTTACCATGCAGTCCATCAATCACTCCAATACTGTGACCAATGAATAAAAACCTTTCACCACAGTTTTAAGATTTAAACTCCAAATGTTTTTATACTCTTAACAAAACCTTACTGACTTTGACGAGTACTGCAAAAATTGTAGAGCTCATGTAGGTAATTTGTTCAGATGTAAAAATGAAATGTCAAGGATTAATTTGAAACTTTACAGAATATAATAGCTAAAACTGAGAAAAGCAAGAAAACAAACAAATAATATACAAACTTAGAACATAGCACCAGCTACTGCATAGTACAGTAAAGTTACACTACATATATGTACTGCGCCCTCCACGATTATTGGCACCCCTGGAAATTATAGTGAACACAATGTAACTGAAGCATGTTTCCCCTGTAAATTGTACATCTTTGAGTTGATTGGAGTAAATAGGAACCTTCAAACTGTAATCCATGATGTCCTGATTAACTGGGGTAAAAATATGAGGTGACACAGAGCCCAAATTCCCTTAGTCATACATCAGCATGGGAAAGATACTGTAAGAGAACAGACAAATCAAATGAGGGAGAAGTGTGTGGACCTTCATAAGTCAGGGAATGGGTATTAAAAAATAGCTACTCACCTGAAAATGCCCATTTCTACTGTTTGGGCAATAATAAAAAAATGGACAACAACTGGAACTGTTTCAAACCTGTCTGGAAGAAGACCCATGTACAGTGAGCAGGATCATAAGAAATAATCCAAAAAATCCACAAGGATCACTCTTGGTGAATTACAAGACAAAGTAAAACCTTGGGGTTACCACGTCTACAAAATAACCATCAGATGCCAGACCAAATGAACCTAAGGTATGCCAGAAAAAGCTTTTTTTCGTCAGTTAACCACAAATGTAAGCACCTGGAGTTTGCAAAACACTACTACAACTTTGACTGGAACCAAAGTTCAATAGTCTGATGAAACAAAAATGGAGCTTTTTGGCAATAAACATTCAAAGTGGGTTTAGCATAAAAAGAAGGATGGCTATAATGACATGAACCTTATCCTAACTGTAAAATATGGTGGAGGTTCTGTGATGTTGTGAGGCTGTTTCTTCCTCCAAAGGCCCTGGAAACCTTGTTATGGTACATGGCATTATGGACACATGCAGTTATATTAGTGATCCCAAGCACATGTCCAAATCGAAACAGAAAATGGTTAGCTGCATGACTGCAGAATCAAGCTTCTGCCATGGCCACCTCAGTCCCCTGACCTGAACCCCATGGAAATCCTGTGGGCTGAGTTGAAGAGGAGAGTGCACAAGAGAGGGCCTAGGACCCTGGATGATATGGAGAGATTCTGTAAAGAGGAATAGTCTGAGATGCCCTGCTCTGTATTCTCTAACCCTATAAAATGTTATAGGAGAAGACTCGGTGCTGTTATACTGGCAAAGGGAGGTTGTACAAAGTATTAAATGCAGGGGTGCTGATAATTGGGGCATATGCGTTTTTGTTGAAAATAATTATTTCTTGATGAAAGATTTGTTTTTCTTTCAATCAATCTATTTTAATGAAAGCTTGGATTTTTCTGATTTATTTCATTGTGATATGAAACTACTTCCCCAAAAGGTGTTTTTTTGTAACCCTTTTTAGAAATCTTTACAAGGGGTGCCAATAATTGTGGAGGGCGCTATATATATATGCATATATAAATCTAAAATCACTATAGCGTGCAAAATATGACACGTGTTAAGGGGCATCCTGTCTCTCATCTCTATCAGGCTACATCATTGTGTTTACATCACACCTGATGTCTTCCCTTCTGAGACACCGAGGGTAAAACGATCTGCTGCTCATGTCAACAGTGACCCTCTCCCACCAGAACAAGCCAGTGGTACTAATCTGGCAATACGAAGGTTATCAATTTATCGATTGTTATACAGAGGTCACAGATTCTGTGATTTGCAGTAAGCTGCATAAATGTGATGTTGCATATCATACAGAAATACAGTAAATGTGGGATCAGATACCTGATCTCATTACTGAATGTGCGTATTATAGATGCAACCATAGACAGTGTCACCTGAGGCTACACCTGTCATCCAGCTTCAGCAAAACTTAGGTCATGGTTCATAACATGGACCATCATCATTGCCCTTATTTCATTAGGCTCTGTGGAATCTATTCCCTGCTCTCCCTCTGCCCCTGCCCCTGATTCTTATTTGTCCTCTGTGTACTCCTCTCCCCCTTGCCATACCACACATTCAGACACCATGTCCTCTCACAAAGCCTGCTTCTTGTACCTTCAGGGCATCTTCTTCCTGCTCCATTTTATTGCACTATTCACTTGGTGAAACATGAGCGTGATATGTGCTTGTGTGTAATTACAGCATTGCCTTGCAAAGCACCGTGACCAGAGGTTGAGCATAAAGAGTCACAGTCACAGAGTACTCAACTGGTTGGTTGAAACAAAATTCTGGTTTGGATTTTTACTTTCTGAAAAGTAAAGTAGAGGTGGTCCTTTCCTGAAAGGACCACCTCTGACCGCGACTGCACCGTAGCACCGCAATGTCATGACATGCTCCTGTGATACAAGACTGAGAGCATGTGTTTCTATTTTCGTTAACAAACCCTCTTCTATGTCTATTTGTGTTAACTATCCCCCTTCTATTTCTATTTGTGTTAACTAACCCTCTTCTGTGTGTATTTGCTTTCAACTGAAGGGAAATTTACTGCTAGTAAGTATGGGGGTCATTGTTACAAACTCATTACAGTAAAATATTAATTTTTATTGTCTAAACTGTCGGTTTTGCCTCTCGGGTAGTTAATCAGTTCAGCTATGTTACCATTTATTTCTGTAATAAACAAAGTATTTCATCATATCCAGGGCAACAGTTATTCAGATGAGAAAAATGACAAAACGAACAAAAAATTTTGCAAATGTACATTCTACAGATTGATTGTTTATTGTGGGTTACTTGCAATAAAGTTGAAAGGTTTAAAAACATTTTATGTAGTTTTGTGTTACCAATTTTTTGGCTAGACCCCATCCTGGGCTGTTCCATGACTTGCACCCATAGGCTCTGGGATAGGCTCAGGACCCCATGTGACCCCGAATAGGACAAGCAGGTGGATGGATGGATGGATGGATGGATGGATGGATGGATGGAGGGAGGGAGGGATAGATTTTTGGCTACCTATTTACAGAAAATGGTGAAAAAAAAATCAACAAATAAAAAAACAAACAACATAATTTTACATAAAAAGTTAAGGTTATCTACAGAAAAAAACATTGTATTTAACCAAAATGTATTATTCTTTCTAAAAATTCTCAAGTTTGTAAGAATGAACCATATTGTATTATTTGTTTAATGGTTTAACTTAAGTTACTGATGTACATATAATTAATTTCCACCAAAATACCACTTGCAAGGAAATACATGCAGAATGACAGAATGACAATGTTTTCAAAAAGGCTCGATGAACAGATGGCAATAAGAAAAGAAATGGTTGTGTATTATAAGTAAGGATGTTAAGGGATGTTCATTTTTGTCTTCAATTACACACCATGATGATTAATGGTGTATAATACATGTGCATATAATCGCATGTACTCAACAGGGGAATTTAAATCCTTTTTAATTCCGACCATGTGATCTTTCTAAAGACATTTTTATCCTATGCATGCCTCCGTTGTCTGCCATTTTTTTTATGAAATAAACCAGGCAACAACAGCTTAGCTCTGAACTCCGGGATTCTGTGCAATGTCATGGCATAAACTCATGCTGTTTACAACCAGGAAGGAATATTACTAGTCTCCATTAAAATTTATGGTCATAGTGTATGGTCATACTATTCTCCAATTTGGGTAACAAAATTCTGCATGCGCCAACGCGATCAAAGAAATAATGATGCATTATGACTTTGAAATTAATTAACACGATAAATTTCCCAGCACTATTTCAAATGTCATTTGCAAAAGAAATTAAACAATCAGTTTTTGTTACAATGTAAAAAAAATACTAAACATACAGTGATGTCCTACATTGTAAATACAATGTAGCCCACATTTCAAACTTTTGCCACATTCAGTCTCTCCTCTCTATTTGGCCACAACTCTTCATCAACATCACATATGATGTCTTGCCTTCCAAGTCAGAAGGGAAAGAACTTTCTCTAATGTTGTTTCCACCCCTGGCGTGTCTCCACAATGATGTCTTCAAAAGCGGCATCCATTGCCTCCAATCAGACATCTGGTTGTGTGGTCAGTGGATGCATGCGTGCCTGCTCCATGCTGAGAAGAATTCCTCAGGTGAATTGAGGAACGCTGAATAGGATGGTAAGAACTCTATTGATGTATGTTGGTGGGCCGCAAACCATTCTCTGACATAACTGTAATAGTGAAATCTGACATTGTCCTGAATAACTACATATTGTGGCATGTCAGGTCTCACCAATTCTCTCTTGTTCTCGAGGAATGAGAGCATTATAAAGTCCCACCCAAGAAATCAAGGACACAAGCTGTGTTGTAAGGTTTGATGGTGGGAGCGTGCTGGATTACAGTGTCCTCTGGTATGGCAGCACACACGTTTATGTTACCTCCATGTTAACCATGCAAATCCACTGTGGCTTGATGATCTATTATGTTTTGACCACATTGCCTTGCTTTGTTCAGGTTGATTCCTGTTTTGCATACACAGATGTATATACAAAGTCACTTGTCTCCAGCTCCAAAGCAAACATCAGCAAATTAGATCAAATTACATATGAATCTGAAACAATATAACGGACCAATCAGAGAAAAACTCCAAAAAGCATCCATACGTTATGCTACATGGTCTCAAATTACTTTGACATATTGAAAGGAAAAACTTTACTGTACCTGTATATTCAAGATCCTTCACACTCTCATTATTTCTGGAAAATGGAATCCTGTATATTTGATTCATTGACATGTCTCTTTGGCACCCTGTCTATGGTAGAGAAACTAACAGAGGTGATGTTCTGAAAGATGGTGTCCTCTTGTAGAACATCACTTTGAATTTCACGAAGTCTCATCGCATTTTCGGCCCTCGCCATGTCAATAACTGCTAACTCTCATTCTGGTGTAAATATTGAGCCTCTGTCACCAGACCAGGGAAGTGATGCAATCCTGAAATGGCACAAACGTGAATCTTTGAGTTCAACAGTACAAACATCCGTTACAGTGTGCTGTGATGAAGTTTACACGGACACAGTATAGTATACAATTGTGGAGGATTTTGGTTATATACCCATTTTGATTTCTAAATGTCCGTATAATGGATGTCACTGAGGTCATGACCGCTCCATTCTACCAGCCTCAGCAACACTTAGGCCGTAGTTTACTACATGGCCAACAATGGTGGCCCAGATCTCATTTGATATGTTCCATCGCCTTTCCCTCCCCTTGCCTCATCCTCTCTGTACTCCTCTCCATCACACAATCGGACCCCCCTCCCTCTTACTCTAACATTTGCTGCTTGCTCCATTGTTTTCCTGCGGTGGCACTCAGGAAGACACCTTATAAAGGTTTGTAGTTAATAATTGGTCACAATTAGTCAAGACTTGCACATGTAGAATGGGGTGATGCACATTTGCCTTGTGAGGAACTTAAGCGAAAAGCTGATCAGTAGTCCATGAAACTGCACAATGAATATGACTCACAACTGGGGAGCAGGGAGGTGATGACAAGCCGGTGTTGGCACTCCTTCAGATCATAAGAACATAAGAAATTTACAAACGAGAGGAGGCCATTCGGCCCATCAAGCTTGTTTGGGGAGAACCTAACTAA